>WOGL01000685.1:0-13635 GCA_015342145.1 Leptinotarsa rubiginosa
TGACCTATAAATAGTCATCACTCGAATAGCCAAGTCATCACCCGAAGATAATTGTGAATACTAACAATCGAAACGTCGTGAAGTAACTTGGCTTGAAATCTCTTGATTTTTATTTCATTTTAATTGTTCAATTTTCAATATTTTGCCAAATTTTTATTTTATTGTTGTTTCATTTCAGGTTTTTTTCTTAATATTTTCAGCTATTCATTTTAATTTTCAATTTTGTTTGTTCTTTCAGGGATTTCAAATCATATTATATCATATTAGAGAATGAAATTCACCATGAAACATTGTCAACCACCTTCAAAAAATTCTTTTAGTTGCAGGTCTATTGAATACTTGTCGGTCATCATATGGATCACTTCCAGTGAATTGTTACAACCGTATTTACACATGTATTTTCTGAGCATACGTTGTGAATTCTGTCGGATAACTGATTTTAACCAAATAGGAAGATTAAAATAGTGACTCAACCTATTCACATTTATACACAATATAACTACTTTAAAAAGAAAAACTCACCTTTTGATATTGTCCAATGGTGATATGTACTTTGGAATAATCGTCTTCACTCGAAGAATATCATTTAAATCACTATTACTGATTTGATCATCAAACATCTCATCAAGGTTTCGTTGAATTCTTGATGGTTCAGTGGAAGATGTATTTGAATTTAGTTCCATCAAATCCGGGGATGATATCTTTTTCTTTGGAGTAGATGTAAAAGTTGGTAGATGCTTGTTAACCACAACTGCCTTCGATCTGAAAAAATTAATTTGGAAAAACTGTAAGCCCATTCATTAATACATATTAAATTGTGTCTTGTAATATCAGTGATAACTTCTATAAAAGCATAATTTTTAAGTTATTGGCAAATTTGCCTTTATTTTGGCCAATCTGCCTCCATCAGTGTAGTTTGTCAACATCCCTCGCCTTGACCACAATATACCAGTAAGCTGTTTTGGTTAAAAGACATCAAAATCGCTGTCGCAATCAGACGAATACCGAAATATCATTGGTTTAATCGATAAATACTGATTTTTATTAAAGATTACAAAAGTGGTGATATTGGTCGATATTCGTAGGAAAAGTTCTTAGAGTACCTTCCAGTGCTACCAGATATATCACTTTTGAGGTATATCCACCATTTTGTATCTTTATTTAACGTTCTACTGCTCGGAACATAATTTCTATCGCTAAACTTGACTCTCACAAAGTGTGGTACTCCTGTAAGTAGAAAGCTTTTATATATTTTTTAATTTTTCTGTCACATATTTTCATTTCGAACAACCAATGATTTGAAAGTTTGTTATTATTTATAAAACATATTCTAATCAACAACAGGTTTTACATACTTTTCTTTCATTAGAAATAACTGTAAAAGTTCGAAATCTTATTAAAACAACTGAAAAAATCTAAGTATGGTCGACGACATCTCCTCTTACGACATCTATTGGATCGACAAAGAACTTTGATATAAAAGGCTCCCCAAGGCGGTCAATGGCAAAGCCAAGCTCCGACATCGACCTCCGACGAGATTCGTCCTCCATCGTCCAATCCAGCTTTCACTGCAAGGCAATTAATTCAAAACCAGAACCCAAACAGAACGAATTCGTTACTAAATAACCCACAGCGTTGTTTCGACCCGACAAAGGTCGCATTAGTGGTGCTAGGCTGATCCACAAACGCGTTGCTGGGCTCGACTATCCTGAGTAAGTAAGGCAGACAATTTCTCCCCTTACGAAGACGCCACCTATGGAATCGACAGAGATCTCAATCCTCGAATATCAAAGATAAACGAGGGTCTGCCTTTCAGCTAGTTGCTTTGTAGCGAAAGCTGAAATACTTTCATAATTCTTATTAAATGTATTGCACCTGAATTCAACTAACTTGAGTTCTTTATAAAGTTAGGGGCACACTCAGCACGGAAATTAATATATGATATATTTTTCAATATTAAAATCGTGATTAAATCATAAAATACATGAATGTAAGGGATTGCGCAATATAGAAAATGTCAGATAACTTATAGTATGTGAAAAAACATTTATCGAATTTCCCACAGCTGCAATGAGGGCTTCGAAAGCAATGGAGTAATTGTTGAAGCTACAACTCCATTCCAGGGTTCAGAATTAACTAATCTGAAATATACAATGAGATCGAACACAAAAAAATCTTAAAACATATTGAATAAGTTAAGGCATTCATAACTCACCCATTTCTTTTTTCAATTCTTTCTTTTTTGGCTATCAACTCCTTCACATAAATAGAGAAATTTATGTGTGTATTGTGCAGGTTCTTCTTTGCCTCTTTCAGTTCCTCTAGTAACTTCTTAATTTCCTGGTCATATTTTTTTCTCTCTGTTGTAGCTTCATTAATTTTCTTGATGATAGGTGTAAGAATAACATATTTTTCTTCTATCTGTAACCTTTGTTTCACGGTCTATTGTTATGAGATCCATAACAAATTAGATTTTAAATGCAATGATGAAATACATAAAATTAATGAAAATTCTATCCTTTTCAAGATTGAAAAGATGGAATTACTTAAAGTTCAGTGTGCTAGAAGTGAAAAAGAAAGGCCTATGAACATTTAATTCCATGAAAATATAAAAATATGTAACTATACAAATTTTCGAATTATTTTTATACTCATACATAGGTGCATACCTTGAAAAGTGAATTTATAAACATTGCTCAATTTTTATGCTTGATTTTTGTATTATTGTGAAAAATCACAAAAAGAAAACTTTGGACGTTACTAGAAAATCTATGAAGTACAAAACGGAAAAATAAATATTCTATCACAAAATCCACTGAAAGAAACAATCAAGGACATCAATTCTAAAAACTGGAGTACAATAATATTTTTGAAAATTACTGTGAATTAGCTCAAATTACAACTTTTTTTCAATAATGATCAATACTGTTGAACTAGCATGCATTCGTGAACATTATTCAGGAGAAAGAGATACTTCATTTTTCAATTACATTGTTTAAGGCATTTATGTAATTGATGACTTGTTTATTTTGTTGAAACTCATGATCACTTCAATGAAATGAATGAAAACACTTTTGTCTAATCTAGTTAGTTTTTATACTTGATAAAACCCGAAACCGGTCGTAAAAATAAAATAACTAGTGGAAATAGAAAAAAAAGTGTTTTCATTCATTACAATGAAGTGTTTAACTCATACTATATATATTTCTTAGACACTGTTAAGGATATGCATTTAAGTTGTACTTACACGTCTATATGTGTAAATAAGCATGTGAGTCTGTATGAGTTGATGAATACAAACGCCTACACAAATTAAAAGTAGATGCATATTTGAAAAAAAATATTTCTTATGGGTTATTTTCATTTCGTTGCTATGAAAACAAAAATGGTTTGGTCGCCCTCTATTTACATATAGGCGTATATTTTTAGAAGAGATTGAAATAAGATTTGTATGGCTGGAATTAAATCAAATAAGGGTATGCATGTCATTACGTACTGTCATCGGTGACATGATTAGATTGAACTCATCGTAACACAAAAAGATTCGTCCCATCCATGACTAATGTCACAACTTAATAGTTGTAACGTTATGAACGAAATAAGTGCTTCATCCAATGAATATTACTGGAGTTATTTCCCAACACCAAACCGTTACTTTAACACCAAGTGAGGAAGGTCAAACTGAAGATGATCAGGTATTTCGATCACGATCATCTTCAAGAGGAAGATCAGTTTGATCTTCCTCACTTGGTGATCGAAACACGTGTCGAGGTGTTAAAATAACGGTTCGATGTTGGGAAAAAACTCCAGTAATATTCATTACTACACCAAAGGTTTCAAACAGTGCATCACAAGCTTCATCTAATATTATCCAGAACGGTGCTGATGAGGTAATAAGACAAGTTTCTTATTCCAAAACTTTGAAGTCCGCTATTGAAGATAGTATTCCATGTAAGTGAAATTTTCACTAACTCTTTCATGACTCTTCCTCTTTTTATGTCAGGAATAATATCTCGGACAATATCTCAGCCAAAAACATATCAAGATAAAACATCTTGCACAAAAAATCTTAATAAAAAATATGTCAATAACGCGCTCAATAATAGAATGAAGAAGGAGAAGATTAATGTTGAGGGCATGCCTCAAATAATCAGAAAATGAACGAAACAATCATACAAATAATGTAGACGATACAACATGAGCAACAATCAACTACAGTATGTACGGCGATCAACGAGGGAAATATATAAAACGCCGTAATTAGAGAAGTCATGAGATTTCATTTGACGAGATGTTTTTGTCACAATTTTTTTGTTCTGAAACTTTCTTCACTGAGACCCTCTTTCATATATTACATTGGGTAGCGTTCCCATGAACGATATATGTTTCAATTTCATAACGAGTGATTACAGTACAAAGTGAAAAAAAAGTGATTCAATATTGAAATGAAAGTAATTGTTTCAAAAGTATTTTTTCTTTCGTATAATTAATTCAATGTTCAAAATAACTTTTATAGATGATCTACGCATAAAGATGCGTAGATCATGTGGAAAGTTTATATTGAACTTCATTGGTTTCTACCTTCTTTTGGAGGTTTCCCACAACTTTTTATATAAAGCTGAAGAAGTGGAAACCAAAACAATTAATTTTCCAAAAACTAATCTTTTCCAAAAATATACTCATTTCAATCAAGTAATTTATCGTTTTGAATATTCGAAATGTTCAGTATTTTCTAAACAGTGATAAGTCTGCTCTCGAAGTCCTCTCTAACATTCTGAAAAACTTCTGCCTGAAGTTCTCTACACGCAGCTGTTATTCTTCTCTTATAATCTTCCAAATCACGAGGCTGTTTCATGAACAATCGATTTTAGATGGCCCCATAGGAATAAATTTAGACGTGATGAGTTATGTGATCGTGGATTGTTACTCTTTGACCAATTCGTCTGCCAGGAAATCTATCATTCAGCTACTGTCTAACTGGAAGTAGTGTGGTGTGGAGCTCTATCTTGTTGTAGGTGAATAAAATCGCCTTGCAATATCATGTTAACAGCCGCATCAATTTGATTTTCCAAACTAGTTGTAATTAAGGGGTCTATCATTTCTTCAGAGAGATTCAAGTAGAGCTTACTAGTTAGATTCTCCTCAATGAATAAAGGTACAATAATATTTCCAAGAATACCAGCCCAAACGTTAATTTTCTCAGTGTATGATATTTCCTAAAATGTGCTCCAGTAGCGATGATGTTGTTTGTTAACATGCCCTTTAAGAAAAAATGTACACTCATCAGTAAAGCAAATATTGTTCAAAATATTTTGGTTTTCACTAATAAAATTTGTCATTGTTTTACAAAATTCAATTCATCTTTCGAAATCGTCCGTCATAAAGCTATTGAAGAACTTTTATTTCATATGGGTAAATTTTATTTAACTTTAGTGTTTTTCTTACTGTTTCGTCAGACATTCCTACCTGGCGTGCCACAATGCAAAGTTATGTGGAGGATTCTGCAGTGACGGTGCCTAAAAACACTGCTTCATCCAAAACATGGCGATTTTGTTTATAGCAACGGAACCAGTTTCAGTAAACTTAGTAATCAATTCCTGGACAAGATTATGATTTAAATTACCGTTGGAAAATATTTCATTGGACATTGTTGCCTTTTTTCGATATTCCACAAAAATAAGAATTATTTCAGTTTTTTGTTCAAGTGTAAACACAATTGTCAAATTTTGGGAAAGAAAATAGTCTTTAGAATGAATATTACTGGAGTTAATCCCAACACCAAACCGCTATTTTTAACACCTCGACACTTGTTTCAATCACCAAGTGATCATCTTCAAGAGGAAGATTAAACAGTTCAATCTTTGTTTTGAGATTCAACTCTGTACACCTCGAACTTCACTTTTTGAGAACTCTTTCATTTGGAGAACAGCTTTTATGTAGAATAAACTTCCTGAGGAAGTTTATTCCACATAGATTTCGAATCATCATATTAGACAATGGAAGTCCGAACTAATGAAATTCACTAATATACTAATTGAGAAGACACTCTTTCGCCATATTAGAGTTGGCACTACAAGTTACAAAATCTTAAAGGCAGATTCATGTATGTCTCCGAGAGAAATATCTATCTAAACTATAAACAATAATTAAAAAATTAATCGGCTTATCTGATGATTATTTTAATTATATGAACAATCTCCTCGAAAGGATTACATAACAACGTGTAGTTTTCATCGCGTTGCGTCTGCGATCACAGACTTTAAAGATAATTTTTTGTCAATATGTAGTTTTCATCGTCTTGCATCAACGACAACAAATTTTAAAGATAATTTTTTGTAAACCCTGATAAATCCATTGTACGCGTCAACCTGCCTATTTAGCTACAGTTCATTTCGAACTCCTGAAATAGTTGCTTGAAGATGGGGATATTAGTACATACATGGTACAATCACATAATGTTATTTCTATGTATTGAGGAAGAGGTGGTTAATAGCAACCATTCCTTCGCCTGGGAATTTTCTCTAAAGAAAAGCCTGATACACTCATGGCCACTAGGAATGGATGTGGCTGCCTAAAAGGCGAAAAAATTAAATATTCACTGGGCTCTATTATTTGTCTTTTTTTTTCACTCCATGTCCAAATGTCCCTAGCCAGAAAGTTTAAAATCTTCAATTTGGTGCCACCAATTTCATTCATGTAAGAAATTGCTGTGGTGCTATCAAATTTTAAAGGATATGGGCCTTCGATAGATTTTTACAAAATGAATTTATATCATTGAATGCTGCCAATAATTCCAGATAGAGGGGATTATTTTTATCACTCGTGTTCCAAAAACCATACATTTTTTTCCCTCTACAAAAGCCACCCGATCCGGTTAATGAAGCATCAGAGAAAATTTCGAGTTTATAAAGTTTTCTATAAAAATTTTTTTTTTGGAAAATAGAATATTCTTTCCACTATTTGAAATCGCTTTCTAAAGAGTTTGGGATGATCATTTGAGAATTAAAATTTACATTTCGATGTTTTAACGCCCTATTTAATCATTTCAGGTGCAGCTGGGCAGGTTGCAATTAGTTTTCCCAATAATGTTGCAAAATACCTAATTATATAAATCTTTTCATTTGAAATGTTTTGTAAATCTTTAGAAATATACTGCTTTTTATTCGGAGGGAGAGCCATTTTAAGAATTTCAGAATTGTAAATGAATCCTAAAGTTTGCAGTTTTTTAGGGCATATAATTAATAATAATAATATGTAATAATATGTTTTACCTAATAAAGTGTAGTGTTGGTTGGATTCACCTGCAATAATTTTTTATGTCTTATATTACGTCACCATTTTCTATTTTTTTTATATATGTATTTCCATCTTGGATTTATTGCAAATTCAATTTACACACTTCCAGAGCCAATTCGAGTTGTTTCTATTTGCACCTATGATCTCGGAGTTCTTGCAAAAACGAAAAAACGATTTGATGTCTGATCGAGTGTTAGTCTGAGGGCGTTATAGTCGGACTATAAGCTGGATGTGACAATACCTTCCATTCAAGTTCACTTATTTTCTGACGAGTGATTTGTGCAGTGTGTTGTCGAACACCGTCTGGATAAAGAAAACCTTCAAGCTGTAGACCAGTCTTGTACGGGATGACGGAGATTTTTGAACAATATTTGCAAATGTTGACACTAAAAGGCAGCCTAAATTGTCACTTCATCTTCCAGAAGTTTGAGATGGACGACAACCAACCAGACACACAGTAGAAGTTTAGACCTTCTTTGACAATTGTTTTGCGCCTTTGCCCTGAAGTTACTCACCATTTGTTTAAAATATGTTTAAAATATGTTTTTCCGTTAACCAGCTATCGCACCCCTACGAACGGCAACTCTCAGAACTCGAAACTTATGCGAGCTAAGGACTAACGAGGTCTTACCTTTTAACGTGTGATTCCTAACACGGGTTGGACGATAGCAAGTGAAAATCGATCGTTCAGCCTAGGGCTNGTAATATACTTTTGACCACTTTTATGCATAATGGAAATAAGAGTAATATTAGCACGTCCTGTATGATATGGAGTTGATTTCTTGGTGATAATCAAAAATATTTCGAGTTTGTCCAAACTATCATCAAAATATTAACTTTTCATGAATGAGAGTACTGATGTACTTATTAGGGCTATGTTTTAGACCATATTTAGCACAAATTATTTTTTATCTCGAAAACCGATAGAGATAACAAAAATTTGTTAAAATACGGGATGTGATGGTGATGAATCTGGTGACATTACGGATGTGAAAAGGAGAAAACAATTGCAGAAAAAACATCTGAGTGCACGAAAAAAAAACTGTGGGTACTAACAACATTTCGGCGCAGAAAATATCTGATTGTATCTGAATAGAGTCAAAAGGCACATAACTGAAAAAAATATCCTGAAATACCTTTTGGAATTATCACCATATAAAGATACAGATAAAGGTATGATGGAATTGCCAACACCCGATACCTCGCCAGAAACACAAATTGAATGTTTCATGCTGAGTGCCGATTTGCAGCTTGAAGATGAGTTATACAATATGTCTCAGTAAGTTGGAAACATATGGGAGAACTTTTTATTAATTTCAGAAAAAGAGTAATTCCACGTGAAAAGTTCTGCAACGACTAAAATCTAAAATGCAACCATCGGTTATCAAATTAGTTCGGTTGACTGGGCATAAAAGAAGTTGGCTCTATGGTCAAACAAACGAATCGGCAGTTGCAGAACACGCTCTTTCAAAGGGCAGCCATGACATTGCCTTCCAACACACGCAAGTACTTAATAAAACCAGAGGATACATTCCGAGGCTACTCAAAGAGGCCAGAGAAACAAGAATAATTTCAACTGCAAGAAAGAGAGCTTGAACATCAACAAGACATGGATACCAGCACTTCATAAGCAAAAATTCTCCCAATAATTGACGAAGGGTCGGACTAATCAAGTACAAGAGCAGTCGGCCGCCCGATACATAGGCCTATTATAAATGCAAATGCACCAGACCATTTTCAGTTTGCGCATCGCAGCAAGGTAGATCACTTCGACCGTTGTCGAATCGTGTTTGATGTCTGCCGCAGTAGCAAGACGAAACGTCAGGTATAAGAACCTGCAAACCACGGCTAATAAACCCGGAAACATCGGTCAATATTGTAAATTGTTACTGAAAAAGGTTTATCAGAATAAAAAATTATTTTCAAATATGCAAATGAAATGATTTACATTTTTTTATCCTGAAATTTATATTGACAATAACAATGAAAATTTTACTGTAATTTTATTGTATGTATATAAAATAGAAAACATCGAGAAGCGGAAAAGTTATCAAGTTTCAATCAATCTCAGAATATAAATGTTCATTACTGAAATTAACAAAATCAAAATTGATTTATAAAGTAGAAATCAAGGTAGACATACATATTGGTGAGTAATAACAAAATCTAATTTTTATATTAAATTGATGAAATCGCAAATTTGAATTTGATTAACAATTTGAACTGTTTTTCATAAAAATTTTCGTAGAACTTTTTTTGAAGAATACTTTCCTAAAATAAATAAAATCCATATGATTTCAATTCACTGAGACACGGCATATTTCGAATAACTGACCTGGGAGTGGAGCTATAAGACGTTTTGAAAATACCTCTTATACAAACATTGAAGGAGTACACACAACCAAACAAGGAACGATTTTTTAAGTAAGAAACATCAAGATAGCTGTCTTCCAAGGAAAAGTTAAGAAAAGGAGACACAAGGAACTAAAGAGAACATAAGTAAGTAAAATCCAAATAACTTGAAAGTTATGAAATAGGCCAGGATCGATCATTTTTCAAACCAAAAAAATTATAGTAGGACGACTCCCATTGAAAAGGGAAGAGAATATAACAAAAATGAAAGGAAAAATAAATTACGGTCGATTTGAGGTCTGGAAGAGGGAGGGGGTTATTTTTTAAGGGTAAAAATCGGTTTATCTCCATTTCCGACGCAGAACTACAAGTCCTATGAAAATTCACGTGCCAAAATGTCTGCTTTTTTAAAAGAGTCAATGGGCTTTTTGTTCTTTGAAATCTGATAGTGTAAAAAATACTTAACTATAGTAGATATCCTCAGAAAATGGAAAAAACGAAAAAAACTCGAACCCAAAAATTTCATTTTAATCATTACATTCAATTTTGAGCTGTTTATTAAAATCAACATTTTAATTTTTCGTATGACGTAAGATTCCATGTTACATTGATAAACAAAAAAAGTTACAAATCCATAAAACATTAAGATGCGAAAATAGTTGTTCAAAATATTAACATTCAAAAGGAATTTCATCTGAAAAATGTGACTGCTACAATTTTTTTTCAGTAAAAAAGCTGGTTTATTAAATTCTAGTTACATTTTTGTCATAGAGAATCTCATAATATATAAATATACCTGTGAATCGTAATCTTGAATTTAGATACTGTTGTAAATCATGCCGTAAAGAAAATAATTCCCAGCCAAGTTTGAAGCTGATGATATGGCCTGTAACAATGTTGTTATAATCCATTTTTTTCGATATCTTCTTTGTATCTTTTTTATAAAAAATATTGGCCTAATTTGACAAATTTTTAGAATTAACGATCTTTCCTTTTCCGGCTAATCCAGGTGTTGTATTGCAACCTGAAAAACAATGCAGAAATGCAACTATATTTAAAACTATTAGATATGAAAAATTGATCTTTCACAATTCCAGAACCTGACTTGAGAAAATAAATGTCAGGATTATTTGAATTTAATTGATTCAAAAGGACCAAAAGATAAATATCTTGACCCACAACAATGACAGTTTTATTTGTATCTCTGGCAATTTTTATCGAGGTCTTAATTATATCAGCATCAACATATTCTTCTGCTTGTTTAGAGGAAAATCCTTGTGACTGTAATGTTTCCATTAACGTTTTTATTATTTTTTCCTTGTTATTCTCGATAGATTTTTTTCCATAGGACTTGTAGTTTTGCCGGAAATTGAGCTAAACCGATTTTTACCCTTAAAAGCTCAACCCCCCATTTCCCAACCTCAAATCGACAGTAATTTATTTTCCTTTCATTTTTGTTATATTACTTTCTTTTTCAATAGGTTTCATTCTATTATTTTTTTCACTTTTTACCTTTTTTAAGGGCTTCAGCACTGGACTAATTTGTTGCTCATCAGTTGGTTCTGCGCACAATTGCACAATTTTGAAGCTGAGTAATTGTTAGTAGATATCGATTGTGTTTTCTTGTGCATAAGAGTGGAGCGTTCATTACCGCAAAAAAGTATTTTCACTAAAAGACAATGTTTAAAGTTTGTGAAGTAAAAGTGAATGTCCAATGAGAAGAAATACAAATTCTAATTTGACAGGTAGAATGAAACCTCTGGCTTAAAATCAATCTAAAGAACACACTTTTCCTACATAAATAAGTGTAACGCACAATTCGCTATCCAAGTGAGCAAAACCAAAAGTTGACTAAAGCATTAGTTATCTCTGGATGATAACTTCAAAAATGTCACACGTGTCGAGATAAAGTGCTCTAGTTCTTGTGGGAAGAGTGTTTTCACTACATACACATTCTGACCTCACCTGCACTCGAAAAATGTTATCTTCCTTACTGGATGATTTACTTTCTTAAGAACAAAACTGTAGATTTTTAATATTAAGATTTCTGTTACATCATATAACGAAAGAAAAATAACTTTAGGATAGAGAGAGTCTTAACTATGGTGTAACCAAGTTACTTTACTTTGAAGTCTGGATCTCTTTTCCTGTCTCTTGAACACGAACGAATGTATAAAGATGAGCTGGTGTGAAGATAGCAGGGTAACTAAATCTCCGGAAACACCTGAACGAGCTGACCAGTGGCGTACGATTATAATGTTGAATTACATAATTAAACATGCAAAACCCGAATTTTACACTCCAAAACGTTATTATCACATGATTTGGTTTGGAATGAAATGATGTAATTTAATAAATGGAATCAGTATTTCCAAAGGAGGAAAATTCTCATATCACCAAAATTTTGAAGAATCCTCAAAAATCCCCTAGTTGTTTTTATCGAAAAACTATTAATAACCAAGGTGGCTAAGGGGTGTTGAATTCAACCCTCTTGACCAACAATTATTTCTAGCATCACCAAATTTTTACCGAATACCAACAACTGAATCTAGTTCATTGTACTTTAAAAAATTTAGAGTGGCCGAGGGGACTAGGGGGTGGCAATCGAACTTCACTGTTCAGGAACTCTTTCATCTGGAGAACTGCGTTTATGTGGAATAAACTTCCTGAGAACGTTTTTCCAAATGGACTTAATCTCCAGCGATTCAAATCCAATGTGAATCGCTACTTTCGCACAAGCATCGCTCTGAGAGCGCCTTAAAGATTTTCCTGTAGTGCTTATGTTTTGTCCTTAAAACAAAATCCTACCCCCCAAGTTAAAATCAAAGTTGACTACCTAAGCGGACTAGCTGATTTCAACCCTCTAAGTAAACGATTATTTTTCTTCATGATTACAATATTCTAGCATCACTAAATGTTGACAGAATATTAGCAACTGAATGCTGTTGATTTTCCATAACCTAATGAAACTTGAAGTAGCAATTTCTACTCTTCAATTTGAAACCAAAGTTTTCAATGAAATCGTTTTTCTATTATTACTAAATTCTCAAAGACTATTCGTTGGTAATTCTTATATGATATTTGTAGTATATGTAGTATATTTTTTCAGCAGGACGTGAACATGCTATTGCACTCCAACTGACGTGGGTTCACCAAAATTTCTGAAGTCACAGTTGTCTTCAAAAGGTACATCAAAGAAATTTACCCAAAATACATATATAGTTACATCAAATATTTTGGAGTTAATGGGTGGCGATGAAACTTTTTTTAAAAGACATCAACAATAGTAGGATTCTACAAGAATTTAACATTGAATACATACAAATATGCATCAAAATAAATAATAGAAAAGATTATCATAAGAAATTTTTCAAAGCGATCGCTTTTACATCAAGATGTAACTACCATATTATCGTTTAGCCTCGTTTCTACTTAATATCACTATTAGCAACTGGAATATCTATTTATATACATTTATACTCAGTATACAGTACAGCTTTATTGGTCTCTGATAGTTTATATTACAATGGAAAATCAAATATCAGACAGACATCATAGGCTGAAACTGTTGAACTAAACTGTTCAGGTATTATTAAATTTATTATACATATTACATTGATATCTTTTCTGTTTAGGCAAAAGTGGTCAAGTTTCTCGAATAAGCAGTAAACGTAAATATTTTTTGTATTTACTTTGAAATATAGTATCCAGGTGGAATTAACTTAATTATAGCCCATAAAATTATTTTTTTGCATTTGTACAATTAAAAATTACAGTATTAGTATGGATTGAAACACCCCATATTTGGTGGCGTAATTTGACGCAGAAGTAGAATTATCTCAAAACTATATCAGGGTTCCCTATACCTATCCCTTCTGGTTTTTACACAAAAGGCGTTTTTATATTTTACTTATAAGTAACTTTTTCATCTTAAAAATGGAACACCCTGTGTTGTTATGAAAAGCAAAAAAGCATTCTTGAAGTCAT
>WOGL01000686.1:0-13606 GCA_015342145.1 Leptinotarsa rubiginosa
TGGTGGTAGCCATGTTGACACGAAACGTTTTATCGAATATTTATTATTACATCGTCATAGTACCTACACTTCGAATACAATATCATTTTTCTTTTCCATTTTGTGATATTTTTCGAAATAACAATTTCATTCAAAAAAAACGAACAACAGCATTTTTTGTTTTCCCCGTATAACTCGAGAAGGGCGAGTCTCCGTAAATTTTTTTCGACCATTGTATTGTTCCCGATGACAGTTACTTTTTTCCCATTTAATCGTCTTCGTATCTGTTACGGTTTAGAAAATAGCAATGTTACCACATGATAACAGAAACGGCCCATATACCTCACCTACCTCAGGACAAGTTTCACCATTTAATCTATATAGTCCTAATTTCTTGAATTTACATGTTTTGTCCTCATTGTTAACTAACTTTGCCAACGTATTACCTAAATATCCTGTTTTTTCAAAAATGAAGCCATTTTTTCTGTAAACGATATTGTGCATATTTAAAGGTGATGGCACTCTCAAAGGCCAAAGAAACCAATATCTACTTCGCTACAGAATTTAAAAAATTGTGCTGTTGAAAAATATCAATTCCTTGCAATTGTCTAAATAATTTCGATTTTAAAAATGAAGTACACCTTACGATTTGATCTTAACAAACTTTATTTTCAAAAAAATATTTTAGTAGTGAATAACATAATGGAAGTTGATTATTTTATTCAAATTTTCATATACCTCACATATTCATAAGTAAAAGATACCTATTCAGGTAATTCTTCGATCATAATTACCTAAAGCTTGTACTAAACTTTTATACATATATCTACCTATCCTCAAATTATGATTGCATATTATATCAATTCTACATCAATGCCTATGAAGACTAAACATCTGTCTCTAAGAAAACAAGTTCAGTATAATAGTGATCTATTTGAATCCAATTGGTCATTCAGTAGCATGTTTGAATTTTCAAGTTTAATAATTTTCATTGCTTCCAAATAATTTAGATTTAAACGTTCATTTTTTCAATGTGTAAAATTTCGAAATCACTGTTGAAGATATGATTTTTTTCTAAAAGATGATTTGAATTTGTTGAACTTGTTCCTGGATGCGATTCCTAAATGTTCCGCCAGTTTGACCAATATATACCTTAGGACAAGTTCCACCATTTAATTTATATACTCCTAATATCTCGAATTTGGATGTTTTGTCTTTATTATTGTTAACAAACTTTACCAACGTATTACCTGTTCTAAATGTAATTTCAATATCTTGTTTATTCAAAAATGAAGCCATTTCTTCTATTTGTCCAAAATATGTTGAAGCTTTATAATTTTGATTTTGATCATCTGATTTAATAGGAAAAGCCCCCCGAAATGATTTTGCGTAGACTTTTGTGTTGGCACGGTTTACTATGGATCTTCATCGAGTAACGGCCGAATCAACAAGGGAAAAAAAGGTAGATATATGTATAATGAAAATTCAGACGATCTATGTATATACGAAAATATCAACAGTAAAGTGGGGGTAGTAAACGGGTGATGAATCACTTTCCTTATCCTCTACAGATAGTATCATTTCTCAATAGTAGATGACTCAGAATATGCATTTTTAATATGAGCCAAATTCATATTGTTTGAGAAACCGCGTATACGACTGGCAAAAAATCAATATTCCCATGAGTATGGGGCTTGATGAAGAAAATCATCAGTTACAATCGATATACTTAGTTCTCACGGTTTCATTCTAGAAACCCCCTCAACCAGTAGATACATCGCTAAGACCAATAAAAAAATAAATAATATAAGCTTGTAAGATGATCCTCAAAGATAATTCAGTCGACTGTATTTGTTGTTAACTTATGTAAACCTTGATAATTAGAAAGTAATTCTCACCGCAAATCTGGATAAACATCTAGGAGCAACAACTCAACAAATAAACTGACGGCACATGAACAAGATTCTTTGAGAACATCAGGTAGTCAGGTAGTTGACTGATGAACTTCCTAACGATATATAAGAGCGGAGAGGGGAGGCTAGGGATACAATACAGGAGGAATGGTGGATTGTTGTTCTACGCCTCTCTGCGCATGGCGAAGAAAAACCAATGAGAATTTTCGGAACGGAATGAGGTATTCTGCCGGCGCGGCGTCTGTGATCTTTTGATATTTGCCGGCGCGGCGTATGTGATCCTCTGATTTTTGCCGATTGTCTTTCAGCTGCATGTTCAGAATTTCAATAACTAAGGGGGAATTACATTATTACAGTGATGCCAATTTGCGTGTAATTACACGAAATGCGTGTAATTTTTACCCCTTGCGTGTAATATGCGTGTAATGGAATTTTGCGTGTAATTTCTGAAGTAGCTCATATTAGAGAGAAATGAGAAGAAGAATAATAAAAGGCATGTTATGAGTTCTGAATGATTGAATGATGTAAATTGTTCATTCAAGTGGCACTGACAAATTTGAATCGTCTTGTCTTATTTTCTTATTTATGTTTTTCAATTTTCAGCATTTTCAAGCAGTTATTTTTATTTTGGTTACTTCTGAAATTTAAAATTTTAACAAAGGAGTGAAAAGTTTGAAATATTATTTAATATATTATTATTGACTAAAATGGACCATTGGTTGAGGAAGGTTAGCATATTTGATCCAAATTGATCCTCCATGTGAATTACATATTCATTTACAGGCTATTTCAAACAAACCTGAAGATAGATGTGAAATGTCTTCATCAGAATTTTTAGTAGCGCCAAGTACATCTAGTATTAAGGTTGACGATACTATTGAGTCAGAAGTGAAAAATACGAAGAAAACTAGAAAATATAAATTTTGTGAGTGTTGGTTGCAAGAATCAAATTTGAAAAATTGGTTGACGAAGTCAAAAGATATGGGAAAACATAAAGAATGTCAGGCTTTTTGCAAATTATGCCAAGTAAATATTCTACCTCATAAGGCAACCTTGTTGAAACACAGACAATCTACAAAACATAAATTTCTAGAGAAACAAGTTTCCACCTCTTCAGATTTATCGAAGTTATTGAATAATCCATTGTCTGAAAAAACGAGACGAGCAGAAATCAAATTAGCAGGCCTTCTGGCAACTAATAATTTACCATTTTCATTAACAGATGTTTTGACTCCCCTACTTCAGGACATTTTTCCCGATAGCACAATAGCACATGAGATGGCAATGCATCGAACAAAAGCTACACAAGTATTGAAAGAGAGTCTGGCTTCTGTCTTTAAAAAAGAATTTTATAATATTCTTAGAAAAAATGGCTCATTTTTCTCCATTATTATGGATGAAACGACTGACTTTTCAACCAAGAAACAATGTGCCTTTGCTGTTATATATTATGATGAATCAAAGAACAAAGTGCTATGTAGATTTTTTGATATGGTAGAACAGTGTTCTGGGAGTGCAGAGGATTTATTCAAGTGTTTAAAAAATACCATAACTGATAAGAGAATTCCTTTCACAAATGTTGCTGGCTTTTCCGCAGATACAACCAATTGTATGTTTGGCAAAGAGCTGTCTGTTGCAGCTCTTTTAAAAACAGAACTTCCTAATATCGTAACTATAAAATGTTCATGCCATATGATTCATTTGTGTGCTTCTAAGGCATGTATGGAACTTCCTCGATCTGTTGAAGATTTACTAAGGAATATTGGTTCCCATTTCCATAGAAGTGCTCAAAGAACAGAAAAATTTAAAGAATTTCAAGAATTTTTTGGAGTAGAAATCCATAAAATTCTTTCTCCTTCTATTACTAGATGGCTCTCCTTGAAAACTTGCGTTGATAGAGTATTAGAACAGTTCGAACCACTTCATATGTATTTTAGAGAATATGTATTTTCTGATCCTTCCAAAACAACAGAAGATATGCTGAACACAATGAATAATAAATTTACCTTAATATATTTGGAACTGATGTCATATGTTCTTGGACTGTTAGTAGATTTCAATGTTTTATTTCAAGGAGAAACACCACTTCTATACAGACTGAAACCAGAAACAGAAAGGTTGCTGAAAATATTATATTCAAATTTTTTAGATTTATCATATTTTAAAGGTCAAGACGCATTTTCTGTATCTCACTCAAATCCTCGCCATTTTGTTCCTTTGGAAAAAATATATGTTGGAGTGGCTGCTACTGACAGTCTTCAAGTGCTCAAAGAAAATATTAACATAACAGATATGGAACAGTTTTATAAAACATGTTTACAATTTTATGTTCAGCTATGTTCGCAGATAAAACAAAGATTTAAATTTGATGATGAAATATTTGAAGTTATATCAGTGGTAGAGCCTGCAGTGGCTCAAGCTTTTGATACAAAAACATTAAAATCAATTTTTCAGAGATTTCCTATTCTGAACGACTATGCCGAGATCCAAGATGTTGACAATGAATGGAGACAGCATGCTCTTCTTGATCATTCGAACCTCGGCTTATTAGTGAATCTAACAGCGGAAGAATATTGGAGAAAAGTTTTCCTTTTAAAAAATTCTGCTGGAACACTACTTTTTCCCAATTTGAAAAAAAATATATATTTTTTATTAATTCTTCCATTTTCAAATGCGTCAGTTGAGAGAATATTTTCCCAGTTGACTAATATAAAAACTTTTCATAGAAATAAATTGTCATCAGAACATATTTCTGCTTTTATATTCACCAAACAAGGAATTGAAAATGAAGAAGGTATTGTAAAATTCAACCCATCAAAAAAAATGTTAGATGCCAAAATTTGGACAAAGAGAGTGGACTAATTTATTATGAGCAAAATGTTATAGTTCTAGTTGATATACAAGTATTTTTTGGACTTTTTTAAATGTATATATTGCCTAGGCTTATTTTTTATAGACTTTATTTATTTTTTCTGAATCGGCTGTGTTTATTTTTAAGGTATATTTTAAGTTGTTTATTATTGATCAGAAGACTTATTTATTTTGTTTAATTAGTATGGTTTAGTTTTTGTTTTACCTGAATATTGTTATTGATCAGAATACTATTATTTATTTTGTTTAATCAGTATGGTTTAGTTTTTGTTTTACCTGAATAGTAATTTATTTTGGAGTTGTATTTATGTAAAACTGATAATAAAGAAAAATATATATATTTTTTAAATAAATACATACACCTTCATATTCAAGTAGAGCAGTCTCTCTAAGTTCCTGATTTTATTCTGGAAAAATGATATAAATATAGTCCTATAACCAAAAATTTTTATGTCTGTGGCATTGGAAACTATGGTAGGCTATATTAATAATTCCCAGAGTCACTCAGGGTGCATTATAGCTATTCCCAGTTCCGTCAGCCGTGTAATTAGCAGAATCAACTATATACATTCTCTTAACAGGCGGTTTCGAGGTCACGATATTTCAATCTGTGCTAATTTACCGTTAAAGACTTACGAAAAAAATTTCCTTGCCTCTACTTTTCAATGTCAAAGAGGGTGTCCAGAGAGGGTGTAATCATGAACATTTGCGTGCAAAAACGTGTAATTTGACAGTTGGCGGCGTGTAATTTGACCGATGTCTGTTGGCAACACTGAGTTTCACACTGCTTCTAACAGTGCCTTTTCTTCATAAAGGTAGTTCTGAAATACAAAATCATGAAATATAAAGCGCTGAACAACAAACTTTGAGAAATAGCTTGCCAGATGATCTACGGATCTACGGAACATAATATATCACAGATCTGTATCACTGATTTGTTAGGAATATTAAGAAAGCATGGCCATCATGAATTACCAAAAGATGCGAGAAGCCTAATGAACTCCAAGGTGTCTCAAAAATGTAGTTAATGTTGGAGGTGGCCAATATGTGCATTTTGGTGTGGAGGAAAGTATTAAACGTGCCATTGTAAAATATAATTGCAAAGATAGTGTAATTTTATTAAACATCAATATAGATGGTCTACCAATTTCGAAGTCATCTGGTAGTCAATTTTGGCCTATTTTAGGAGATATTGTTATAAAACATATTCATACAGAACCATTCATAATAGGTGTTTTCCATGGTTTAAAAAAACCTGAAGATTCAAATGAATTTTTGAAATATTTTATAGAGGAATATTCAAATCTAAAACTTACTGGGCTTGTTATAGAAAATAAATCTTACTCTATTCAATTGCATTGTATAATATGTGATGCTCCAGCAAAATAATTTATTTTAAATACCAAACATCATTCAGGTTATTTTGGTTGTTCGAAATGTATTTGCGAAGGTGATTATTTAGAACATAGAGTAGTATATTCATCCACTACTTCAAGTTTACGAACAGATGAATCTTTTCGGAATAGAACCCAGCCTGAACATCATCATGGATCAACAATTTTGGAATCTCTAGATATTGACATGATCAAACAAATTCCTTTGGATTACAGGCATTTGGTGTTACTAGGAGTTTTAAACCGTATTTTAACCTTGTGGTTGAAAGGCCCTAAAAATGTTCGTCTAACTAAGACTCAGATGGATCATCTCAATCAGTTGTACCTTGAAACAGACAAATTCAGCGTATCAGACTTTACAAGAAAACCTAGGAGCATACATGAAGTTGAACGTTGGAAGGCTACTGAGTTTAGATTTTTTTTGTTATATGCAGGTCCAGTCATTTTACAGAGAATTTTGACTAGTAATAGTTACAACCACTTTATGTCATTAGTTGTAGCAATTCGTTTATTATGTGAAAAAAATCAGAGCAATGAAAATATTGATTATGCTGAGCTTTTATTATATTTTGTTAAAAAGTTTGCTGAGCTTTTTGGGCCTGAATATATGAGTTACAATGTTCATAATTTAATACACTTGGCTGGAGATGTAAAAGCACATGGTAGTTTAGATGATTTCAGTGCATTCAAATATGAGAACTTGATGTATAAAATTAAACGTAAACTTAAACATTCAAGCCATCCACTTCAACAACTCCACAACAGATTAGTGGAAGGAACCTCCTCAGAAACTGACATAACTGAATGCAAATTCCCGAAAATTATTTACAAAAATAAGGTGCTGTTGAAAGCTAATGAAAATTGTTGTCTACTGTCTGATGGCAGATTTGTGATTATTGATAATATTACTAGAGTTGATGATGACTTGTACTTTTCTGGTAGTTACTATCAATCAAATATTCCATTTTTTAGCATTCCTTGTAATTCGATACTCCTTAATATTTATAGAGTAACTGATGAAAATAAATTTTTATGTAATGGACAGGTGAGTGTTGCTCTGATTTCAAAAAAGATGTTGAAATTGCCTTTTGGCAATGAATATATTTTAGTTCCACTCATCCATTGAGTGGATTTTTTGTCCTATTGGTAGCATTTTATACAGAGGAGAAGTATGTAACTATTATTTCCAGGCCCTGTGAATAACAATATTGAGATTTTCAAAAATCTTTAACTTTCAAACCAGACAATCAAGTTCAGTAATTTTTTTTTCCATTTTCCAGCTCTTGACTAATCTGTCTATGTGTCTAAGATGAAGATTATGTGAGTTTTGTTTTGCATGGAGCAATGGGTACCTTATTTTTTTAATTCATTGTTCTAATTGTATATCTTATGGGTAAAAACAATAGTTGCAGAATTCTTTAAGAGTACTGCCAATATTTTTGTATGTATAAAAGGTGTAACGTTACCAGAATATTAAGTCTATTTTTTTATTTGCTGTATATAAGATTTGTTATTTATTACAAAATGTTCATGTATTACTCATTACATATAAACTATTGTAGGTAGGAAGGTAGTAAAAGAAGGGTAGTAGGGGGAGAAAAGCCATTAATATTATTGTCCTATTTGAGTTAATATAATCTTATATAACTATTAGAAAATACTTTATAATATTTGATGTCACCGGCGTTTCTGTAACAGTACCAAATTCAATTCAGGTGAAAGATGAATAAAAAAGCATATGCAGTGGTATATTTCACCAAAGAGGATATGTATTCAGAAATACCAACAAGTTGGTTACAGAACGATGAAGCAGGCTATTGGCCCGGGTCAATCAATGCTTGGAAATTGATGCAGAAAGGAGTGGAGCCAGATAGAGACAATTGGGAGGTCCATCAATTAAGAATTGTGGCTTATAGTGGTAAGTAATTTCTATAGTTTCATATATGAAAGTAAGTAAAATACTAAATGTACTTTGTTTACTTATTCCGAAAACCGTAATCTGTTTTGTTAAAAATATATAAACTCTCAGCCACTATGCAATTAGGTATACTTCATTCATATCTGATAAATTATTGCTAAAAGACTCAAATGAAAATTCTAATGTCCTTCTTTGCTTAGTAAAAAAATATTTTATTTTAGCAACTTTGGATAGTGCTCGAAAAAAAGCAGTCGATTCTGAGTACAGCACTAGTAATGAAGAAAGGCAAGATACTGGGAGGGGAAGAAGAAGAAAAATACCAACTGATAGGGCTCGAGGTTTTGTTGGTAGTAGCTCAGATGAGGAGGAAATGACTCCTCCTCCATCACCAAAACTAAAAAATATTCGTGGGACTATTTTACTTGATTCTCAGAAAACTATTAGCACTGGTGAAGACAATCCTGACAATGTTGAGGTTATTGCTGAAGGTAACAAACTAGAAAAATATTTTTGAAATTCTTAAATTGCAGGTTTTATGTTTTTATTGAATGAAATTTGTTTGTATTTCATATTTCTTGTTCATAGAAGCCATAATATATTATGTGACTCGTAAAATAATTCATTTGTTCTCTTCAAACTACTGATCTCAGTCTAAAGTGTTGGTTGGATTGAATCCTTTTCACACTTGTGATTTGAAAAGCCACCTCCGAGACTAGTGTCATACAATCATTTTTTATTTGCCTATTACTTACATACATTAATTTTTTTTCAGCTGTTATATGTGGTGCTCAAAAAAACCTGTATGTGGCAATATTGAACAACCACGAACCAAGTGCCATAAAATTAAAACCTTAGAGACTTGGACTCTCAATAAAGATAGCTTTGATAGGAATGAGACACCAACACCCCAATCACCAAATCAAAATAGTCAACCAGAAGGGCAAATAAATAATTCTGAGGATGTTGCAGGTAAAACTCAAATTGGAACATTTCAGGTTTCAGAAAAAATTCTATTTACTTTGGACAATTTATCAAAAATAAGTATCCCAAGTATCATCTGTCATGTTTTTGGAAACCTCAAGGACCAATATTTTTTATTGAATAATACTATTCAAAACCAACAAACCGTTTGTTAATTATTATTTCATTCATTGTAGGTACAACTTTGGAGACGTTATATCAGGAAATTGGTAATATATTTTTTTTTACAAAAAAATGAACTGATATTGTGTGTTTTAGTTAAACTGCGAAAAAAATTTTTATCTAACAAAAAATTCTTGAATACTATATATTCCATGGTTAATGAATTTGGACATCAGCCAAACAATAATTCCCAGAAATTGAAAAATCTTCCAATGAAAACCCTCGATGAAATTCAGGAGTTTGAACTTCAGATAGAGCAGGATGACAATGTTAAAACTTCCTTGGTAATTTCTGTTATTATTACATCATTATATTCGCTGTACACTTTTTTCTTTCATTCAAGGACTTGGATAGCACACACTGTAGTATGATTAAATCTTTCCGCTTGTGTTTAATTCAGAACCTGTGAACAGATATTTTATTCCTCTAGGAGGGGAAGTTATAGATATTGAAAAATATTATTAGGAAAATTGACATTTTTTTCACCATTTTCTGAAATACTGTGGACCTTCTATGAAAGTAACCCATATATTTGGCTTTCATGTCATTTAACCAAAAATCCTTACATTTTAGGCTCATCTCTTCAAATCTTTGAGTGGAAGAGATGGAAAAGATCATCTATATAGATGCCTCGTCCAATTATTTACAAATGAGTTATCTACTCAGTGTTCATGGTTTGGACAACGAGGAAACTACAAAATCAAAGATTTGAATGCAATAAAAATATTAATAGGTAATATTCTCAACTGTCATTGCCAAACAATCATTATTATTGATGTTTTCAGAGAGTATCATTAGCAGTCATCTTTCAATATCATGCGCTGACATTGAAAAATATGCAGGGGAGTGGTTCCGATTGAGCCGCCAAAGGCTCAATAGGGAGATGAATAAGAAAAAAGATGCTGAGACCCAATGAATGATGAATAACAGACAAGGGAATAAATTCTGATTTTTTTTATGCCCAACAAATTGTGGTTTGTGCAATCAAATACTTCAGTTTTGTTTTAATGCTGACTGACACATGACAAAGAGAATTGTGATTTTTTTCAATGCCAAATAAAAATTGTCAGTTGCTGTGGATTTTAATTACCGTTAATTCTCATGAGACGTATACAGTTGAGGGTATTTGAAGTATATGTTGATTTTATAATAATGGGTGCCACTAATTTGATTGCACACAATTTAGATTTTGTGAACTTTTGAAGATTATATAATAGATCTCACCATTTCCAAAAGAGTAGCAGGTGTTTTTCATTTGATATTTTTTGTGATATATTATCTATTTTGCTTAAAAATTTTAGTTTTTTGGGAAAACATATTTGAATGCTCCACCTATAGGTTTTTTTTTATTTTTTAGTTTCTTTTCATTCTGCAGAAACAGATCACGAATACTTGATCGAATAATTTTTGAAACAGAAATTCTTCAAAAATTTTTAATTTGTCTCTTCTGTACAATCGTGTGAAGAGGAAATAGTGCCAACTTAAAGAAAAAAAACAATAATAGAACCATCAAGCATTTTATTGTCTGTCTCTGGTACATTTTCCCCATACAATCAAAAATTGACAGATAACCCCTTTTATACACTAATAAACCCAATTTCAATTCATATACACATTTCAATAAATATATATATATCATCATCATCAGTATAGGTATAACCTAATAATACAAAGTGTTTAGATCACCTACTGATGATGATATAACTTAGTTATCGAAATGTGCATATATATGTGTGGAGTGAGTTGGTGTGGTAAAGAAATTTGTGAATATCTGATAGTATTTTCGATTAAATTTAAAGTAGTCTCATCAATGTTATATCAAAATGAGGTTATATTTGTGGCTAACATTTCTACATAATAGGTATGCAAGTTTAGAGAATGTTTATCACTGGAGTTTTTTTCCCAACACCAAATCGTTATTTTAACACTTCGACACGTGTTTCGATCACCAAGTGATCGAAATAACGATTTGGTGTTGAGAAAAAACTCCAGTAATATTCATTACTACACCAAAGGTTCGAACCAGTTCATCACAAGCTAGAGAATGTTATGTCATATTTATATCACTTTGTTATATTTGTTTATATTTACTATAATTATATAATATATATGTAAAATAATGACATTAATGTTACGTAAAAATCAGGTTGTATTTGTGGCAGACATTTCGCCATAACAGGGATGTAAGTTTTACATAACATAGTTACATAACACATATAATCAGTAATGTAACATTCATGTAAATTTTACATAATTGTGTTTGCTGGGATAGTCATCGATGAATGAAATAAAGTACTTCTCACCTTTATAACCTATTGTCTGAAAATGTCCACAAATATCAGTATGTACAATTTCTAAGATATCTTTTTCTCGTTTTCTATTATTTTGAAATGGAATATCACTCATTTTATTCTCTATACAAATTTTACATTTCATAAATTCAGTTTCAAGTTCCTGTGGAATACCATCCAAAAGCTGATTACAAAATATTCAAGTATTTGAAATTAACATGGCCTAACAAACGATGCCATTTCTCTTTAAGACTAATATTTTCACTCTTTACATCAGTAACATCAACTGAAGGTTCTACTAATTTTAATTTGCTTTTGATAACATATAAACCATTTTCTCTTAAAGCTACTGCTGTAACATTTCCTTCATAGTCAATTATCTTTGTCAGTTCACCTTTAGAAACAACAATATTATTTTCTGTTATCTTACTGTAACTAATTGAATTTGATTTAATGTCTTTGACATAAAAAATATTTTTCATATTTACCAAATTTTTCATTCCGAATGCATCAAAATAGCTCAAAACATTTCCAACTTTAGTGGCTTCAACAACTCTATTATCACCCAAATAAACATTTATAGGATTTTCAAGTACATAGTACAAGTATATAGTACATTCTTCAAAATATTTTTCATTATTAATTATGTGATCTATACAACCACTACCTAACAACCATTTTATTTCATTATTATCTAAACCTTTGCTACTTATCTCAGTCTGGTTTACTGCATGATGCTCAAGTATTGTAATCCATGCTTTCGCTCCGCTTTGCCCCCGGAAACTACCACGTCTTCTGCCATTGTTTTCTCTTCTGCTACCACGTCGTCCTCTACTCGATCGCCATGTGCTTCTACTGTTTGTTGTTGACAATGTACCCCCAATTCTGCAATCCCGCCGTATATGACATACCTCGCCACAATTATAACATGTTGGTCTTTGAGTAATTTTATCTACCATGAATGCATTTGATTTTCTTCCAGAACATTCGTCTTTTTGATTTTTCAATTCGGCCATTTGTATTTTGCTTTTTACATATTCTGCTGTTTGATCTTCATCTTTCAATGTATCAATCAAGTCTCCAATGTAACTTTATGATTCAGGCAAAGTATTCAACATATAATTCAATTTTTCCTTTTCAGAAATACTTGCTCCAGCATTTTTCAGTCCATTTGCATATTTTTCAAAGTCACAAAAAAATGTTGCAGATTCATTATAGTCCTTGAGTTTCAGTCTTTCTAACATATTCCTGCATACAATTTGCAATGCAGTCGATTCTTTCAGGTATAAACTACCAAACTTTTTCATTATATCATACTCCGTCGTTTTATCACATAAAAATTCCAGCTGTTTATATGGAATCGCACTGTATATATAGTTCATGGCTTTCAAATCATTTTTGTCACAATCTTCCTTATCTGTATTTGACTTTGTTCTTTCTATTACCATATGACACTTTTTCATTTTCAGAAATGAGGTAACTCGTTTTTTCCACATGCTGTAATCTTCTCCATCAAATGCTGGTATAACTACTTCTACATTTTTCGCCATTTTTATTCTATCGTGCTTTCCTTGGTACACGAAACGTGCTCACTTTCCACGTTTTCTTAGTCAATAACAATAGCTGATTGAACCACGCTCTGTTACCATATTAAGGTGTGGATTCAATAATCACTACAACTAACTTATACCATACTTTATTATCTATTTGATAACACTTATTTCTCTATTTTACAACTTTACAACATGTATCTTCGATCTTCGACCGCATACAATTACACAGTGA
This sequence comes from Leptinotarsa rubiginosa, assembly GCA_015342145.1. Classification (NCBI taxonomy): domain Eukaryota; kingdom Metazoa; phylum Arthropoda; class Insecta; order Coleoptera; family Chrysomelidae; genus Leptinotarsa; species Leptinotarsa rubiginosa. Next base: position 13,295 of record WOGL01000686.1, read on the forward strand.
GGGAGCCTTCTAAAACAGTGTTGCCAACTTAGCATAAGCATAGAACACATGTTCGAAGTGCAATATAAATGTATCACGGTATTCAACAATCCAAACTAATGAAGCAGAAATCTGATATAACTACCCGATACTTGATGAAAATCCATTGAAACGGATTGAAAAAACCATTTTAACATGAGATTTCCATTTGAAAGTTTATAAAACCGCGACACGTATTTTGCTATCCGATAGCATCTTGAGAGGGCACAAAATTATCTTCCCAATGATCCCTAATTTGTTGTATTTCACTCAAACATGTAGGTATTATGAAGA
>WOGL01000688.1:0-13600 GCA_015342145.1 Leptinotarsa rubiginosa
ACAAAAAAAAAAATAACAAGAAGTAGAAGAATGTATTTATTGAAATAGTTAATCCTAAAACATAATATTATATAAAACATATTACTAACATACACATTGAAAATAATTATAAAAAATCTTTAAATGTAGATATAGTTCAAAATTGAAAATAAAAATTTTTAGTTTGAAAAATAACGACATACGCTATTGAAAATACATTACAATATAGGTACAGCTCCAATACAATGATAAAAAAAAATATTATTATTACCCTACCATGTATTATTCTATCTAGCATTATGGATGGATTTTAATAACTGTTTTTTAACAAAAACCTAATGATGAACTAGATTTAATTCAATTTGGTAATTTATTGTATGCATCAAACCCTTCGAAAAATTAAGACTTCAAGGCACTTCTCCTATTTGTTCTGCATAAATGCAAATTAGCATGATTTCTTGGGTCATATTTGTGCACTTCTGAATTTAAACCAACAAATTCAGAAAAATATGAAGGTACAACCGTACAGAAACTGGTAGCCACCGCAAAGTTTGTAACATAATTCCAAATTCAGTGAATCTATTCACTTTTAGAACAATTCGCATACCGCGATTTTGAAGTTTTTGTAATTGAGATGTTTGATTTAGATTAAATAAGAAAATAATAGAAGCACAGTAATCAAATTGTGGTTAGGTAATCGCATTGTACACAGTAATTTTAGACTGGGTGGAAAAGTTACCAGAAATTCTTACAAAGAAAAATAGTTTTTTAGATATTTTTTTACATATACAATCGAGATGATTGCCAAAAAGTAATAAATTATCTAACTGGAATCCAAGATATTTGATACATGACAAAATTTCAATGGTTTTATTATCGATTTGTAGATTTATTTCATTTAAATCAAGGTTGTTCCATTTATATTTTGTTATAATAATCATCCCTTTAGTTTTCGTTTTGTTCAGTTTTAATTTATTTGCCATGAGGTACTCATTTACATCCTTTAATGCGGCATTCATTTTATCAATAGCAAATAAAGGGATACCAAACACCCCTTACAAGACAATTCACATCACATGATCATTAATTTTGACATTTGAGGGTTTTCACTATTCCAAATCCAAAAACTATTTCAATTGAATCAAATATGGGGAGAAAATCATTAAATATGCCGGAAAGATTGAAATGAAATTCAAACTTATTTGCTCAACCGTGAGTGACAGTGAAAAAAGAATGGAATATAAAAAAAATTGAAAATTGTAATTATGAAACGGAGTATACCCCAAATGCCATGTAGTTGTCATGATCTTGAAATTTTTCTCTTCACAGAAATCAATTCCCAGACGCATTTCACAAACATCGTAGCTTTTTGGTAGAAATTCACTTCTACCATTCCATATAAATTTTTAAGTTACTTTCGGATACAATCTGAAAGAAAAAAACGTTTTGAAACGACTACTCCTGCATGAATATTGAACTACACGAAAGAAAAAATCCTACCGAAACAGCTACTATTTTATGAACATCAAATTACGCAAAACTCTTTTTTCCCATTCACTTCGTACTCTATTCTTATGAATATCATTCATAGGGAAGCTATACAACGAAACATATGGAAAAATAAGTTTTTCGAAGGCTTTCTTACTTCTTCAACATCAAACAAAAAATGTGAAAAACTCTTAATGAACTCTCTATAAAGATATTCAGAGCATACACAAACGTTGTCCATAATGTTGCTGATGAAGTGATAAGACAAGTGACTCATCCCGAAACTTCGAAATTCACCATGGAGGATGACAATGTTATACATAAGTGACAGATTTTCAATATTTTTAGTTGTATAACGAAAATTTTCAGTACAGACTGTAATTAAATGTTCATATGAATGTTGTAGTTTCTGAAGAGGGAGTAGTGGTTTCGAAAGGATTATTCCAGTTAGCAATTCCAGCAAATAATGGTAGTGAAAGATTTATACTAGATAGCAACAATAAGTTCAACGATGGATTCAATACAGTACACAGTGTCTCCATACCTTCTATTGATAAATATACAGTTGAAGTCAGTGAGTTAATTCACAGCTTCACAAAATCTCAGGTTCGACAGAATATTGAAAATGATTATTGTTATTCAATATTTAAATTTAAGAATTTCTGATATAGTCGACTACTTTTTTTACTTTCATTATTATTATTATAAACAAATAGTTCAATGGGTTATTTGATTATGGCAATGTAAGGTGTGCATTGATTGCAAAATGTGGCAATAATAGGTCACAGTATATTCATATATGCATATATGAATATATCGTTCGAACTGCTTGTACTAACTTCATTAGTACGTTTCAATAGAATCACACGTTGAAAGGTAAGACCTCGTTAATCCTTAGCTCGCACAAGTTTCGACACTTTAGTTATCGTTCGTAAGGCAGTGACATTTTAACGCTAAAACAGATTTCAACAGATTATTTTCTCAATTTCATTTTATTTCAGAGGTTCAAATTATACCTATCAAGTCTTTCTATGTTATAAGTATTCGCGTTTGTTGATGTCGTCGAAAAAATCAATTTTGAATTTTCAAGCACAGTATTGTGTATATCAAAATTGAAAAAATGAAATTATCTGAAATAACAATTCGTTCAGGGCCGTCTCAAATTACCTACACTGTAGGTTAATGGACTGACAACTATCAGAAAACAACTACTCCTCTGGCTAATACCACGGAGGGCGTTGGATTTTATCCGAGATGTGTCAATGTAGGATTCTTCACTGAAGTTATTCCTGTATATGCTGTTGGCGATACAACTGCAGGAATAACTTCAGTGAAAAAAATAATTCAAAAGAATATGGCCTAGGGAACCGTAGAAAACGTTTAATGAATAAGAAAGATTTCCATCAATTATTGAAATTTCTTTCAGATGTCACAACAAATTTACATTTTTTATCAAGAAAACAGGTATTCTTGATTTTATCAAAATTATTTAGAAGATTAATTCGCCTCTCATGCACTCTCAAAGTGGATATGACAAGTTGTCCTTTTCTGAATGAGTCGAAAAATTTTGTAAAGTAGTCATCATCAGTGCTCACCTGGAAATAAATAATCTAATTGAAAAAAAGTTTTTGTGACAAATTTAGAGGTTTTGAATTTAGGAAAATTGTTGATGAGTACTTACTCGTCAGGCAACAGAAAGTATCAAATGAATAAAAGAGAAATGAAACTTTTTATGTTTTTTACCACTTTTATTTGTAACTAACGTTACTGCAGTTTCGTCCTATACGGACATTTTCATACATAGAGAGTTTCATTTCTCTTTCCTTCATTATGATTTCCTACCACGTAGGTTACGGCTACATCCATCAATTTATTGAAATTATCAAAATATGAGAATATAGAACATTTGTAAAATTCAATTTGTTTAAAACTAATTAGCCTAATAACCAACAAAATACTTATTGTCCACATGGCTTCAATATCCAAAATGTATTTCGTTGGTTATTGAGCTGATGAGTTTGATACCAACCAAATTTTACATATTTCGATACTTCCTGTTACCTGAGGAGTATGTATTTTAATTGAAAATTATTTATAACCTCAAAATTCAAATTTCAATTGTCACAAAGACTTTTTTTTCAATTAGAATATTTACTTTCAGGTGAGTACTGATGATGACGAAAGTCGAAAGCTCTTTGCAATAAGATTTTACAATTATACACTTCTTTACAAAAATTTTCGATGCATTCATTCAAATGAATTTATTCAGCTTCCCAAATGTATTCATCATTTTCTTCCTGTGGGATGAGAGTAATAATAATTATTGCATTTTTGCAGGTTGCTCTTCTTGCTTTTGTCCTGGCTTTGGCTACTGCAGCACCAGGTGGTTGGGGTGGAAAAAGGTGAGTTCAAAAATGACGAATTTTGATCTTTACGGATTTCTTTCGATTTTGAAACAAACAGTAGGTAAACTGGAGTAATAGGAATAAACTTTGATGAAAGTTTTTCCTCTTGAACAATTCATCCACGGCATTTTGAGTAACAATTAATATTCATTGAATATTTCGAAGTGATGAATTGAGGTTAATTGCTTCCGTTGTAAGTAGCATTGGAATAACTTGTGATTCAAATGAGGAATAATTTCCAAATCAGCCCAAACGTGTAGAAATTCCAACTCATCTAGAAGTATCACTGACAAAACAAGTTTATGACCGATATGATTTGAATTTTAAATCAAGCATGAAGCCAAAAGCAAATTTTTCTATTAGAACTTTCGAGAAACTATCAAGTTACTGTTTTTATTTTCGTCACCACATTGTATGTCATTTTATGTCTTGATATATAGTATTCGTAGAACAATTTCAGTTGATAATTTGATTCGTAGGTATATAATAACCTTCGCTCTTTACAGTCATTTACAAATTCGTGTTTTGTGTTTTTGGCCGTGAAGTTTGAAATAATATCCAGCTGAAATGGCAGATATGTGACTATGAAAAAGTATGTATCGTCTATTTTCAGTTGAAACAAGAAAAATATGAATGTTTACTAAATAATTTTGGAGAAAAATATATTGCAAATTCAAAATTATCGAAATAAATGGGTATTTATTAACGGGTCTATTATAATTGACTCAAACCTATAAATAACGGAATATCAAGACAACTTCAGATGGAGAAAAAATAATAAAGTCAGAATTAACACTTGGTATCAGATATTAGGCAGTACTGAAAAAAAATCTGCTCTTCAATAATGAAACAGTTGAAGTACCTAAGTTGCAGGAAACTTCAAATCATGCTGAATAGAAAGCTTCCACGAGACTGTGCTGTCCAGCAAACCGAAGAACTCATTTATATTTTCACCACAAACATAAGAGTTCGCTCAAAAAATTATTCCAGTGGATTTGAGAATGAGACGAAAACTTTTCAGAAATCAAAGTGGTGAATGTGTAAATCACTCGAGATTATCAAACGAGTTTGAACTTTCATGAAGAAGTAGAGATATCATAAAAAAGCAGGAAGATATATTTTTCTTGAGAAGAATCACGATGTTTGAAATCGTATTTTTTTTTAATTCACCACAGACAGAAGAGAAAACCAAATATCTGATTGTTAAACAATTACTATGAGTTTTTTCATAAAACGAGCTGAATAAATTTCATTTTTTGGACAAAATTAACAAACTTCCGAAATTACCCCAAGACCTTCATCACAAAACTGTTCCACAGAATTAACCCAATTCTCAATCTAAACATATGTCATCTATACATATCTTCAACAGAAGGGATCAGTTGTTTCACAAATAGCTCTGTACAAGATGAACTTTAAAAAAAATCCTTTAGCAGCAATGAATTCCTCAAAGAAAGAAGAACAATGAATCAGAAGGAGATTCTTCAAATATTTGTTGAATTTGTTGTCCTCCAAAGAATTCATTACCATTGTTATAAATGTGAACACTCAGTGATTTTTGTTGGTACGCAGAGAGTCCTTAGTCCAACAAAACCAAAAAAAAAGCATTGATTCATATTTTCTCCACATATGTTTCGTAAACTGATTATATGTTATTGCATAATTGACATTTCTCGAATATTCACCCGTTGAAAACATTCTCGACATGCAGTAGTTAACGGTTGCATATGGATTTGGGTTAAACCGGACAACTTGATTGGGTAATTGTTTGCTTTTTATGGTGGAATTATGGAATTGTAGGTAATTTAATTTAGCTGTAGCGGAACTAACTGTTGAGATTGTAGTTTCTCGGGTTATGAGAGAACAAGAAACTATTTGGAGAAAACATTGATACCTTGTTACTTATATTACTCATTATACGATAAAATTATACCATCGGGTATATGTTGCCTTCAATTAGTTTGCCTAGATTTCGTAAAATATAATGTACAATGTAGATAATTCAGTTATTACGTGCATGTATTGATTGTTGTTTTCTATCTCAAAAAGTATTGTTTATTTTCTTATAATGGTGATTTTTGTAATAACGTACACTGCTGAAGTGACAAATATAAAGATTATCAAACTCAATGAGAAAAGTACGGTGGTTCAATAATATAGGTACCATTAAAGCGCAGCCATCCAAAATTTCTGTAAATAAAATGGCTGACACAAATGCTGTAGAAATGATTTTTTTTTCAATCTGATGAATCATGGCTTCAGTTATCAGGTCCTGGGATAATTAATTTCCACTTTTTCACATACATGTCCTTGGAAACTAGGATTTCATAAAAAGTAAAGGAAGGTTTGGTGTACGTAAAACTTTCAGAAATTGGAATACAACAAGACAACCATAACCTTACCAGGACAATGAGGATATATGATCCTAAATGAATATATTTTTTCATTTGATTACGTTTTAAAAAGCTTTATCTTCAATTAGTTCTCATACCCCAACTATCATATTGAATATTCTGTTCAGACCATTGTTGGTGGAGCCATTCAATTCCGAGTTCAGTTTCAACTATTTTTGTGTAACTTACTCTTGTTTTGACGAGTTGTTGATGTTGGGGCTGAAATCAGTACAGTCCTTCGATATTACAGAACCTATAACTTCTGGCAAAGGTACTTATATTATACAAGCAGCAGTTGAATTTGCTATAGGCAAAATAGAATCTGTTTCTCTAGGATTTTTCAAATCAAATTGAAAACCATTTTTCGAAAGCCTTCTTCTGGGATCGATATGAAGAAGTTTCCTTTTGAAATTTGTTCCAGAACTTTCACTAGGATAAGCGCAGTCCGTTCTTGAAGAATCAAAGATTTTTGTGTGAGTTCAAATAGGGTTCGTATAACCAATTTGCCAGTGTAGGGTAACATGTGAAATTTCTACAACATTTTAATATTTTCAAGATGCATAATTCACTCTTCCTCATTTCTAAAGGTTGGTATTTGGTTAGTACTAATAAGTTGTTTTTCTTTCTCTTTTTTTCTTCCTCCTTTACTATTTTATTCATTTTTTAATATTTGTTTAAATTTTTATTTTTTTGTTCAAATGTTTTGTTTGGTTAATGAGTCATCTTGAAATTCACATGAACACACATTTTTTTCTCTTCTAGTTATTTTTTTTTTTATCTTCTATTTTTTTTTTTTTTTTTTTTTTTTTTTTTTTTTTTTTTTTTTTTTTTTTTTTTTTTTTTTTTTTTTTTTTTTTTTTTTTTTTTTTTTGCTTTCTTTCTTCTTGCTTTTTTCTTTCTTTTCTCTTTATTTTTTCTTTCTTCTTTTTCTATTTTCTTTTGCCTTCTTTCTGTTTTCCTCATCTTCACAGCACACTATACGAATGGATTTGAATTCGTTTGGAACGTGACAGAACAAGCAGAGATAGGTGAAACTCAATAAATTTTTAGGATATTGATTATTGATGAAGGAAATTATGAGTAACTATTCTCCACTCATTATTTGAACTGAGTTCTGAGAATGGGGTGAATTTATATTTAATTTTTGGTATTTTAAATAGTTTTAATTGGATATATGCAATATTTTGATGAGCTAAGAACATGATAGCATACGTTCCTCTGCATTTTTATTCAAAATACACTATTAAGCAATACATTTTTTCACTATGGATCATCTGAAAATGAACTAGGTAAATCAATATCGTAACTGGATAATGAAAATCGGAGTAAAAAAGTAGTTAAATGATTTCTACCTGTGAGAGCATTTTATAGATCAGTGATATTTGGGGCAATGACGGATTAGATTACAGTTGGGAAGATTAAGGCATCATAATATTTCTAGAATAATCAATAAATGATGCGATTTGTCCGATTTTGGTTGGTACAACCGTTTGGATAATGATATAAACGTGTGAAGTTCAACTAGTCGTACGGAAATATAGCATGCCTAAAAATCAGTCGTACAACTCAAATTTAAAATACTTTATAGTCCGAAAAATAAATTCTTATTGACAAAACCTTGTGCGAAATATAAATAACATATAAATGAAATCACAAAAGTAAAATCACTAAAAGTAAGTGATAACATGGACTGAAAAGAGACATGTAAATAATAATAACCTAATAGAAATGTTCAGAATATAAGAACATGGTCAATAAAATGAAATAAATCAATTCAAAGTGAATTGAACCAAATCAATAAAATAATCATTTGCATATATAAGTTTTTAGGAATTCAAAGCTTTCACATGAATTTTCAGTAGGGAAATATCTAATACAGAATTGTTGATTTTTCTTCCGCACTAATTGCATCTCTCATAACTGAATTTTATTTATACTAGCTTGATTGAAGTTTTGAATGAATCATCGTCCTTTATTGAAATCAATGTGTTTTCTAATGCGTTGTGAATTCTAAATGATGAATGATATTTAAAAATGTGCTGCTACTAATACTTTTTTTCAAACGGTTGGTGTCGTGAACTATATCGAATTAGTAGTACTACCAATCGCTTGGAGTCTGTGGGTAAAATATCCTGCAGTTCATCTTCGAGATTTAGAGTGCATCTTACTGTATGTGGGCTATTATATTCCTTGAGTGCATCCATCATATTCTATTAATTTCTGTAAATAACATTCTAAATCATGTCTCTGTTTTCAGTGAACATGTCGTGATCCATCTTCCTTATCACGTACACACCGTCCACCATCACCACGTGAAGAAAGTCCACGTGCCATATCCAGTAGTGAAGAAGATCGTCGTCCACGAGCCAGTCATTCATGAGAAAATCATTCACGAGCCAATCATCGAACACGGAGGATGGTGGTGAATCTGACAAGAATGCCACACTGTATGTACCTGTATAGTCACTAGAATACCGGTAAGTACGAGAATTTATTTTGTTTCGAGCTATCAGTATCATCAACTTGTGAATATCCTAAAACCTTAGAAAATTGAAATCATATCATGTTCATATTGGAAGGGGTTTATTTTGGGTAGGGATTTGTTTTCTGGAAAGGAAGATTTCAGTTCCCCACTTCTCCATCTCCATACAAAAATTTGTGGGAAACTTTCTCTCTTCGGAAGTTTCAAGAAAGCACATTTCTTGAATAGTTATGGATAGGAAGTGATTTAAAACGGTTCTTTCCCAAATCATATCACTTATGGATATTCGATAGTGATAGAAATAGCGTTTTGTCTGAAAGTAAAAACATGGAGACAAAGTTGTTCCAGTTATGCTATAATTTGTATATGAAAGTGATTCATTCACATAGGTTTATATTTTTTCCATCAATATTGAAAGTTTTCCGTTTATTATACTCACACCAAAATAAAGAGGTATACATTTTCAAGAAGAAATGTTTAGGAATTATCCTAGATGAAGAATCATCCTGAAATCCAATCGTGATCATTTTCTTTTTAGTCTTCATTTATCAATTGACTGAATGGTCATTTGTTCTCAATTTCTTCATTTGTATCACTTCTTTATATTGTTTCAATCACTGGCTTCGAGTATTGATTCTTAATATTATTATTATTATACCTTATCTATTCATTCATTCATTGAACGTCTATAAAACAAATTGAAATAAACCAACAATAATTCCAACATTGCCTATGAACGTGAATTCCATTTGGAAAATAACATAAAAAATATCTTCTTGAAAAGTTGAAAGACTTTCGTTGATACAATTAGGCTCTATGCCTATTTGTATATGCAATTAATTCATTCACAAATGTTCATATTTGTCTTCATCATTGTGGATAATTTTAGACCATTGTTACAATTGTTCCTAATTCTTATTCGTAGAATGAGAATTCTACGAGTAAGAAGTGAGTCAGGTTAGATTAGATTAGGTTTAAGTTTGTTGACAAAATAAGAACTCTGCTTTTTATGAATTCCCAAACTACCTTGTTTGATTGATGACCTATTTATTTTGTGGAAATTCATATTGAATATAAGATAGAGTCTACTTGAAATAGGTTTAATAACAAGAAACCGGTTATAAATTAAAGTATTAGTAGAAATAGACATTTCCCAAACTGTTCCTTCCTGTTTGAAATCTGCTGAATCATCCTTCAGTCCTATAGTATTTTCATGCTCTATATGATAACTCATTGCCAGAAATCTTGCAGTCGAATTATTCAATGTTCATTTCATAACCTGAAGCGATGCCAATGATGGGTTTGGTCCAAGGAAACCGCTTGCAGTGAATTCCTTTGCAAATGAGCAAGCAACTCGATCACCTTTTTGTGTCTGATTTATGCTCGTTATGAGCAAGTTTTATGCTGTTGGAAATGAGCAAAATTTTGTATGTTGTCGATCTAGCCTCTCTTTTTAGAATTTTTTCAGAGGAGATAGTTTCAGAAGGATTTCCATAGCCGTTGACAGTATGATATAGTCAGACTATACTGCCTCTGTACACCGGAGAGATTACACTACAATAAAAAATCAATCAGTCATGATCATTGGTCTGACAATCTTCAGAAAATATATTCATTTGATTTTCTTCGGCTCTCAGTCCCCAGATTCTACATGTCCCTGAAGACAGGATTTCTGTTACTTTTCCAATTGAGCATTCCAAGTGGATTCTTTATGGTTTCTGAATGGTTTCTAGATACATATTGAATAACCTCAAAATTGGAGGTGAGTGAAGTTGAATCATATAGGTTTTTTCTCCTGATGAAAAGAACCATCACTGTTTTGCTGGGGTCCACAAACCTCTTCTCTCTCTAGTAATAACTTTAAATATCGAAAAAGGGAGAGAGTTTTTACCTAAATCAGTTTTTCGAAAAAGCTTATTCGAATTATGATGTTACATTTCAATTTCTATAAGAAGCATTTAATGATATTTTTGGTAGCAATGATATGTTAGCAATGTCCAATGATATGATTATTCCATAATGATAATATCAATAGCAGGTCGTCTATCTGTGAAGAAAATATCAAAAAGAAACATGGGAAGTAAACTGAACAAAAATGGCTGATTACTGGAATCTATCTTTCACTGCCTAACTGTACAAAGCAATTATTTTGAACACTTCCAATTCTTTGTTGGTAATTTTAACTCCAGACAAGAAAAGTAGAATTCAGAAGGCTATAATATATGAAGGTGACGTGAAGATCTTTCGTATATCTTGCGTTTCTGAAATGTCCTGATGGATCTCAATAACTGATTTTGAGTACTAACAACCCATTCGAGTTCAAGAATTAGTTTGAATCTAGTTTATTGCGTATCTCAGTTATTGTTTTCATGAGACAATTTGTTAATTGTTATCAAAAATCGGATAGGTTTGTATTTCTGTTTGTTTGAGGCATTCATCGCGATTTGAGAGGAGGATTTTGTTGCTACAGATTTCTGAAAATGAATTTAGTTAACCTCCTTGTGCCTTCTCGCAATCTTGAATGTTTTTGATGATTCCATACACCTTGAGGTCGTCCATATAGGCAAAAAGATGTTGGGATCTTAGAACATTTTGGAAATGTCCCAAGTGACTATTTTGTGGTACATCGAGTACAAAAAGAAAAAAAGATATACCGTACTTGCATTTTTGACTAATGAACAGGCAGCAAGAGGTTGTATATCTCAATGAGGATCAAGAAGTGATTTAGAATTGGGGTGACAGTAACCAGTTTCAATTCAATGCCACAAAATCCCAGGTGTTGGTTTTCTCCAAGAAGATAAATGTCTCTGAAAGGGATCTAATAATGTCAGGTCAGACAATTCCGCTTCTTCTTCGATAAGTTTGTTGGAGGTTAAAATGGACAATATGTCTGGCACAATCATGTCGCTGGGATTGCAAAGGCCGCTTCTCAAAAGCTTGGAACACTGTTCCGAACCAGAAAACTGTACAAACCTCAGCAACTTTTGATGCTTCATAAAGCTCAGACCTTCTTTGAAGTATTGTTCTTCTGTATGGAGCTCTGCCCTCAAATATACCCTGAAGTTGCTGAATTCCATCCAAGAAAGATCCATCTGCCTAATTGGAGACGTCAACATCACGTGCAACCTTGATAGCCTGGAACATCGAAGAGAAGTTGGAGATTTGTCTCGGCACAATCATGTCGCTGGAATTTGAAAGGCTGCTTCTCAAAAGTTCGGAAATTAAAGACTTCACACACCTCAGCAACTTTGAATGCTTCATAAAGCACAGATCAGACCTTCTTTGGAATATCGTTCTGATATATGAAGCTCCACCGCTAAGCATGCCCTGAACGGACTATGGCTGCTCATCGTTTTGAGGTTCAACTCAGTACACCTCGACCTTCACTGTTCGAGAATTCTTTCATCTGGAGAACTGTGTTATGTGGAATAAACTGCCTGAAAACGTTTTTCCAGATGGATTTAATCCCCAGCGATTCAAATCCAATGTAAATCGCTACTTTCGCACAGGCACCGCTCTGAGAGCGCTTTTATGATATTCCTGTAGTGCTTGTGTTTTGTCCTAAAAAAAAGATCAGTGAAAAAGCGAAATTTCAACTGATGTGTAATAATTTCTATATTTGTCTCCAAAATACTGGTCGTGATAAACATTAAATGACATAACAGGGCAGAATAATACTGAACACATTACATTGCCAATTGCGTAAGAAATTGCATCGTCGATATTACCCATCATAACCCTTGCATTCAAGAACCGCTTTCTCTCAGAAAATATCCAGTTCTGACTAAAATGGTGCTCCGCCAAATTCTCACCTGTCGGAAATAAATCGTATATGTCTTCCCACGAAGTGAAAGTTATATTCAATGTATTATATATTGTCTGGAAATGATTCATGGGGTACTTGCATTAGAGAAAGTCCCAGCATTAATTCATACCACACATTGTGTAAATTTCAACAAGGGTTTCGTAAGATTTTTCTTCTGGGGCACAAATCCACCAATAATTCGTAGGTAGTATCCCCAACGACCGTGATTAAGGTAGNTTCGTCGAGAATACCATTTGCTATGAAATATTGTTTTAAGCGAACTACGTATGTTGTTTTCCAGCTCGATCCAATTTGGAATTCATTTATTTTGCCGTGTGACATTTTGATTTAGAAACCACTCTTCTAGAAAATGTTTTCCTCGTTGCCAGTTGTAAAGTTTTTGTATAATAACATTTTATTGAATGACTGGGAATCGACTTCGAATTCTGAAAAACTGTCCAACATAAGAAAAACAACGAAAGAGAGTAACATTCAGTTTTTTGTACATTGCTCATCAGTGGCAGGTGGTATTCGAATCTACCACAACATTGAAATATCGATTGAATTCCTTGTCTGTCATGAACCAAACATTTATTTGAATTTTTTTTAATAATGACACACATTATATACGCTCGAAAATTGAGTTACGGTAGCTGTCAACTTTTTCAAAACACATTAACTTGGGGATATTTTACTTTAGTGATCTACTTCAACATAGCAGAGTCAATTATTATAACGCATTGAAAGTTCGAACACAAATACCAATTACGCTTTGATCAGTCCGATTCCTCGTACTGTTTAATGTATCACTTCAGGTCTTTAAAAATCAATTGAACAGGCTTTAGCATTTTCGAAGCTTTTCTTTACCTTACCATTTTCTTTGTAAGTACCAGATTTGTTACTTTTTTTTTCTTGTAAGTACCAGAATTGTTTCATCTTTTAGTAATGTGGTCACTAGACATAAGGATTTATTAATATTTTGTATTTCACACTTCGCTAAATGTTTTGTAAAATTGTAAATTGTAATGTAGACATCAGACATGAACAT
>WOGL01000689.1:0-13602 GCA_015342145.1 Leptinotarsa rubiginosa
ACAGTGAAAAATTCATCAACGATCATCCACTATTAACGAAGATATAAGCAAAAATATGTAAAAAAAAATCATTTTTTATTTTTTACACCCTCTCCGACGGCACTGCAAATTGGTTTGATCTTGTACGTGACATCTATGAATAATGTGCTACATTACAGTGAAAAATTCATCAACGATCATCCACTATTAACGAATATATAAGCAAAAATATGTCAAAAAATTTCATTTTTTATTTTTTACACCCTCTGCGGCGGCACTGCAAATTGATTTGATCTTGTAATTGTCATCTATGAATAATGTGCTACATTACAGTGAAAAATTCATCAACGATCATTCACTATTAACTGAGATATAAGCAAAATATATAAAAAAAATCAAATTTTTATTTTTTACACCCTCTCCGACGGCATTGCAAATTGATTTGATCTTGTAATTGTCAGCTATGAATAATGTGCTACATTACAGTGAAAAATGCATCAACGATCATTCACTATTAACGGAAATATAAGAAAAAATATGTCAAAAATATCAGTTTTTATTTTTTCCACTTTCATACTATGTAAAACTTTTTCAAGAAATTAAAAGATAAGATATTGATAAATTAGGAATCTTTCATTCCTATTACATTCAGGGCACCCTTAAAATTTCCTCAAACTATTATTTCCATAATATGTTACAATCTGGGGCATACAAAAGCATGGCTAAGAATTATGTGAAACTTGGCAACAGTGGACGGATATTCTCCTCTATCCCGATGTCGATGGTCTACACATCAAAAAGCGTGGATAACTTCGGGAGAAGAAAACTGATCAGTTTTCTGCTAACTTTGTTGGCGAAACGCGCGTCGAGTGCAAAAATATCAGTTTGGTGTTAGGGCAATTGATCTCTAAAAAAGTTATTCAACTTTCACACCAAAGGTTCCAACCTCATCGTTATTATATATGTAATAAACTCATTATAATTTGTACTTTATATAATAACAATTTGAGTCACATGACATAAAATAAAATTATTACCAATTGGTTAAATGACCATAGATAAATGAATTACCAAAAAACAGATTCAGAAGAGGAGACAAATTCAATTCTATTTGGTCATGCATTGAAAATTCAGAATTCCTAAATCTGATAATTTACAAACTGGAAAACGTAATAAGATCATGAGAGTGCAGTATTTTCTGTTGACTTGAAACAAATGGATGAGTCGGACAGCTCCCGAACAGCAAAAATATTTGCTTGAGACAAAGTTTTAGTGGAATGAACTTCAAAGATGAATACAACCAACATTGATTTAATCGCCCTCATACCAATAATTTTTCTGAAGTAGCATGTAATGTCGAGACACATTCTAAAAATTATTTGAAATTAAAATTTCAGATTTTCAACAGATAATGTTGAATTTGTTTGATTTGTAACACGTTCAAAGTGATACACGTAATACAGTATCATCAGAAAATAAGAAAAAACATTTTACATTAAGACAAATATAGTTTTTGTATTCTTCAAAGTGACAATTAAGACAAAAACAACGTTCCCATGGGTAAGTTGACATTCGCATGATTTGACTACATATGAAAAACACTTATCCATGATAATAATAAATGAACAATTTTCAAAAACACTTTTATTTCTAGACTCGTTTCGCTTAACACCTTAGCTTCCTCACTAGAAATGAATATTACGCATTGAATATTACTACCGAGGAAGCTACAGTGTTGGCGAAACGCTTCTAGAAATGAAAATGTTTGTGAAAATTGTGTAACTATTATCATGGATAGTGTTATTAATTTTCATCAAATAACGGGTCAGTCCATTCATAATTTAAAAACATTTATCTGTAACTTGTGCACTTGTGTAACTTTTGCATTATTTATTGGCAGTGTAAGTTTTCTAAAAAGGTGTTCTATCACTTAGCTGAATGAAGACCATAAGCTTGTCAAGTTTATTATTACACTTTTCTTGTAGGCTGAAAGGTAGAACTGAAACCTCTGGCATAAAATGTATTCTCGCCAGGCTTTTCACCAACCGAGTCGGAGTCATCAGGATATGAATTATACTGGTACAGTAAGTGTAGTGGAGTAGAGTTTGTATTGGAGTTTGTTTAAACACGTGTCATTTTATGGAATGAAACTGCTGAAATATTATCTGCACATATATAGTCAAGGTTATATATTGCAATGCTCGATATTGTAAATCACAATATCGAGGCTATTTGGCCTGAGATTGACCAAACATCAAAGAGTGTCCGTGGTGAATATATACCAGTTTATGGTTTACTTTGAATATAAAAATACATTATAAATATTTGATTAGATTTCAGCATCAAAGCTAAGGCTATTTTGTCTGTATATTTTGTGTTGTCTCGATAGAAAAATTGTGATATATTTATGAAAGAGAATATTCCGTAAAAGATAATTGAGATGGCATCAAAAGCCGATGAAGAACTGTTATGCAAACATTTCAACTGATATACCAAAGAGAACTGCACGAATTAGAAGAGTGGAAAAAATGTTCAAACTTTTGGAAAATTTGTTCTGATGAGTTATCACTGATTAGCAAGTAATTAGCATTATGCCTGCTAAATGTTTGAGCCCTATATTATAATGATCAGCAAAACGAATTTCCTACCATAAATACAAAACCAATCAAAATGTAGTAAATTCCAACATTATTTCAAATTTCTACAATTGAGCTGTTGTTGAACATGGATCGAAATAGAATTCAAACTAATAACTGATTTTTAAGTAAAATTTTGACCCAAAAAAGATTATAAAGTCTGTTTATATTATTGATGCTTTCAAATATTCAGTTACCTACCTGACAATGAATATTGAATATATCAGTATTATTTTGAATGATTCTCACATATCTAGCCTTTACTCACAAGAAGTTGTTGATTTTCTCTATCGCTTTGTTTTCAGATTTGCTGCAACCTTTCTATTTTACTCAATAGGATAGTGTTATACTCCATGAAATCCATATTTTGATAGCGGGATGGAGTCGATTTTCAAACAGGTACTTTTTACTTGATACAAATGTTTTCTGATTGAGCTCTATCTCTGTAAAACAAATTAATTCGTAGTGAGTTTTCTTTGTAAGATCAAAATCTCACTAAATTTCTTGTTTCATATTACTTGTAGCTTCAAATCTTTCAAATTAGCTCATAGTTTTGCAACTTCATTTCTTTATCAAATTCCTAACAACTTTTAACGCAGACGTTTTCAAAATATTTGATCGAAATCGACTCTCTTTTGAACTGTTACAAGCCAAAATTGACAACCAACTGTTCTTTTACTTTTTTCCAGGAAATGGTGGCATACAGGAAATGTTGAAACATCAAGTTTCTGATTTATACAAGTGTAGTGTATCAATAAAGGTGTTATTACACACAAATTCAAATGTGACAAATCACTCGAATGCATATTCCACTTATTTGGTATCTCAAAGTATGAATAATGCTGACTGAGATTGAGAAATAGACATGTTGAAACACCTGATTCTGTTTCTGAAGAATTCTTTTACCTATAATAATACATAAAAAGATTATGGCAATCACCCAAAGCAAAAAAATACTTCTGGATATCATTCGAAGCAGAAATTCAATATTCAAGTAACACACATATATTTACATTACTTACTACTGAGTAAATTTTTACCTTTACAAAAATGTTGAGAGCAATGTATAAAATGAAAAAGTGAAATCAAGTAGAAATTTTTACACTGTTGGATACTTTATAAATGTTACTTACACAACTATCTGTAAATTTCTGATAAATATTCCATCCTACGAGTCTTCTAATTACTGAACTGGTTTCAGCAATTTCAAACAATTCACAGTCAAACTTTGAAAAGACGCCGTTTCGACATTCAAAGATGATGCGATTTAGAATTTTGTTTTCCCGCATTCACCTCTGAGACAATTTAGTAATGAGGAGGGGCTGCGCAATGTTGAAAGTTTGGGCGCCATCTTTATGACGTCATTCTAGAGAAAATTGAACTAATGAGAAACATTAATATAATCTATTTATTTCTATTCCAGCACAGATACTGTAAACAAAGAAAACAGAATCAAAACTGACTAAAGTGGAAAAACTAGGTTAGGGGTAAAAGCTAAAAATATTAAGGGAATGAAACTTTATCGATATTTATTTCTAAAAGTATAAACCCTGACTTTCCATTCATGTCTTCAAAATATTGTAAAACCATTTCTGGTTCAATTCGAGATAAATTGTCATATTGTATTCACCTGGCAATTTTCATAGAAGTATCTCTAATGATTTTTTCAAAATGATTTTAGAATTACCTACTCGCATATCTTTCATTTTATGAATGAAGAATAGTGGTAATTGGCGGCACTTTCTAATTTCAGACTCAAGACTCTGAAAAATAAAATGATGCTTTGAACTGAAATAATTTACCTGCTTTATAATCTGCTGAAAATTGAAAACAAAAATTATTTTTTCACACAACGTTGACGCGCAGATCTAAATGATTTTAAACTGCGTACACTCAATAAAAATAAACACTCTTCGATCAATTTATGAATATGATTCGTTGAAATTAGTTTTCAAGAGAATATTATTAATTTTTAGTCCATCATTAGAGATACTTTTGCAGAAACTATAAACGAGATGTTTGAAATGATCGAAAATAAAATTTCTGGAATAATTATATCATTTTGTATTCACCTGACGATATTCAAAAATTCATTTCTAATACTGTTTATGAAATTATTCTATAGTAACTCGTAACTTTTATTTTGTGAAACAAGATAGAAATATGCAAATTTGCTTTCCTTTCTTGGAAAGGATTGTGGTTAGTGATGGTCCTCTAACTTTCTTAGTTCTGTGTTCATAGAACATGTGCGCAGATCAAAGTAATTTTGATACGCGCACCTATTAAAAATATTTTCAAAAAGGCGGCAATCTCTGCCTTCTTATAACAAAACTATACCTTTTGTTTTCATCAGTTAGGTGTAATATGATAACATACATGTGAACAGAAATACATCATTTAAAAATCAATATTGTTACGAATTGAATATTACATGATAGTTATTTCAACAAATAAGCATTCGTTTTAAGATAGTGTCAATAATTTGCCAGTTTATTTCAAAGAGGAATACAGACTTCTGATATCACATATACTGAAGAAGAAACTCAACTTTAGAGCTGAAGAATCTGTAAAGATGAATTGCGGAAAATATTTGGGATTGATAAAGGCGGTCAAAGATGAATCCCAGGGGAATCAGAAGGCAGAAGTTACTGTCCAACCCATCTGCATCCATCAAAACTTGGATACAAAATTTGTAGAGAAGGAGGCACAGACCAGCAGTTTTTACTATATGTTAAAATCTTCAATCAACCCAAAAGAAATAGAACTGATATCGGCAGAAAAAAAAACTGACCCTTGTGGTGAATTTACATTTGTTGATTTGGCTTCTGAACTGGCACATTTGAAGTTGCCTTCCTTCACTTGGAAAATAGTTGCTAGCAAAAATGGTAACAATATCTCAGCATTTACTTTCACCAATGGATTCAGTGGTTCTGAAGAAAGAAGTGTTACCTTCAAGGCAGACAATCTTGCTTACAGTATCATTATTGCGGGCCGTCCAGCATTGTTGAGGGGTTATCGTAAGAAAGTTGAATGCAGCCTAGATTGCGAAATACTTTTGTATATCGTAAATTATGTTGACGAATGTGACAACATGATTCAGTGGATAACAAATTTATAAATTTAATGTCACTTGACAGTTATTCGCAATATACATTTTTTAGTTTATATGCTAGCTGTTAATGTTTGTTCACTTCTGCCAGATCAGACTTACTTAATATAGAGTTACCCAAGAGAAAAATGTTATGTATTTTTAGACATAAGAAAACAAATAAAATTGAAAAGGATATTAGACCTTATTATTTGTTCTTAATGAAAGGGAAAACCTAAAAAAAATCCATAATTATTTCAGATGTAATATATCCAGATAAATGGGTGATTTCCAAAATAGTTGGAATACTCTTGGTAACAAATGAAATATAACATAACTTCAGCATTTTTTTGACAAGAATGTTATATTCTTTGATTCTTATTATATATAGAACGTAGAAAACGGAATAGCCAAAAACTGTATTACATTTCACTTAGGGCGCGGTATTTTTTACAATACAGCTGCCAGAGAAATGATTAAATGTAAAAAATTCAACATATACCATGGTTTTATGAACACACTCAAAATGGAATACTTCCGAATCAAAGTCATTTATATAAAAACATAATTAAAAGTTTGAAATGTACGAACTTTGTAAATGGAAACTTAAATATAACATATTTAATGTTTTCATTGAAATAATTGAAATATTTCACTGCAGATGAAATACGAGCTCCTCAATAACCCAAGAAAATGGACAAATAGATGAAAAATTAATGCTGGAAATTTTTTTAAACTTTTCTGCCCATAAAACACTCATCAAATTTAGTACTTGCATTTGAAATATTCCGTTTCTTTTGAGGGGAATTCACTACCACAAAATTCAATTAAGCAATGGTTCTAAATAAGAAGCTACGAAAACAATAAAAAGTAACATTCATAGTAAGCCCTACAAGTAAAAACGCAAACGGAGGTGGATAGAGACCTACCAAGTCAAATAAATTCCTTGAACGTTTCACCATGATCCGGATTATTCCAGGATGTTCCGGGAAGTTCTCGAGAACTCTTGAATGTTCTAGGACTTCCAGCCCTAATATCTTCAAGAACACGCCCTACAGGTAAAAACGAAAATCTTCTCGCTAGTTTCAATATAAATGTCAAGTTTTTTAAAATAAAAGTTTTTGTAAATAAAAATATTTTTATTAGGAAATTGCGAAATCTAATAATCGTGAATATGGTAAAAAAGGGATTGGTCGAATGAAGTAATTTTGCCATAATTTAACCAATATTACACTAATAATTACTTATCAATATTTAAACTGTTCATTTAAAAAACTATCAATATTAACAATTCCTCAATGATCATTAACGCTAAATTTGTCTTCTGATAGATCATCTACAATATAACCTTTTGACCTAGTTCATGATAGAAATGATTAGCAGCTCTTACATTTTGACAGACATAATCATTTTATTAGTCTTTAATTAAGTATCAGATGTGTAATGTTGATAGATCTCTATTCGTGGTATTGATGGACTCCTTCGGATTATTACGCTATTGAAATCTGCAATATCTTTCATTAGCTTGCCCAACTGGCAGAAGGATTGATTTTATGACATCGGTTCTGTGCACATACATTTTGTTTACATGCATGTAATACCACAAATAGAGATTTATGTACAGTTTTATGAAATCAGTGTAAGATTGTTGAGTTTGTCTATATCCGTAGTAATAACCAGAAGATAAAACATTTGGCAAAGTATTTAATTTTATGGGAATAACATTCAAACCAGTAATTTTTCCACCAAGAGTAGGTATATTTTGGTGACAGGGTGATCAGTGTCAAACCTTGGTTTTGGTTCATCTACAATTAGGAATATTTCGATTTTGAAGAGAAAAATTGTCTAAATACTTGAAAGAAGATATCAACAAGATTATTGCAGAAAAAAAATTGGTAGTTGACGGAGATTGGACTGGGTACCAAGTTGGAATAACCAATGAAAAGTTGATTAGCTTATTTTTGAAAATCAACAATTATTGACTGAATATTTAAATTCATCTATGATACATGAGTCTCCTAATCAAAAGAAAGCAATATCGAGGAGATTTGATGAAATGCAAAGCGATTCTTCGATAGAATAATATCATTTTCAAAGGACTCGAAGACGACATCAATAAAATTACTTCTAATTCAGAAAATAATATACAGGTCAAGACATAGAATATGAAATAGGATTGAAATTCCTGAAAACTGAACTCTTTGTTCCGATTCGCAGACATACGAGTCTGAGAATGATTAATTTTCTCATATGTTATGTGAGGTTGAAAACAAATGGAAATCGCATTTATTAAGCAGTACGTTTATTACTTTATGGGTAAGTAAAAATATTCTTGGAGTCTTTGAGGTTCAGTTATCGGGGGAAAGATAATCATCTCTTCCTCCCAACTCTACGACTGTCCCTCTGTGAACACACACGGTTCTTGCGTGAAAGCAATATCAATCTTTTAGGTTCATTTGTACGACTCTCAACATCAGTGCTGATGATAAGACTATTTAGAACCTTGAAGGTGATCATGTACTAACTCATAGAAGACTTTTATACTCCATAAGGTTCCCACGAACATGGGGAAATAGTTTGTCTACAGCCATGGTTCTCCCTGCATAGATGTAGGACTGGATACACCGAAAGGTCGTCTGCTATCACAGATGCTACGTTAATGATACGTGATAAGGCCCAGGTATCATTCATCATTCGGTACTGATCATTCAACACATTGGACAAGGCCATGTAAGCCTGTTGGTCCGCGGGAGAGGTTTTCCTTCTCTCCAACCCACCGGATAAACCGGCTAGGGCCACCCCTATCCGCCACCCGGGGACGCGCCCGATGGGGGCTAACAGGTATCCCCACACGGGTCATTCAAGACTTAGAAAATAGCACTTCAAAAAATGGCAAACTTACCAAAAATCTGGATTATTTGGAGAAGGATAATAGAAAACTCTGCGAAAACTTAACCACTCAAAACAAGTCCACTGCAAAACATGACTTTGGAAAGGAACAATATTTGTGAAAAATATAAAGTAATCATAATGAAAAACTTACAAGAACCAATTAAAATATCAATTTATCTGCAACATTGATTGAGTCAAGGTATTCCTTGAAATTAACAACTACAGAGAAAGGCGATCTAAATAGTAGACATAAATCAGCTTCGATAGATTTGAAAAAATCCACTTGCCAGCTAAAAGTACTCTCGCAATATATAAAAAAATTGTCAAAAAAAAAATAAATTCTCAGAATGAGAGGGATGTCAAGCTACGATTTGTACACAGGCCCATTATCGAAAATGAAGGATCATCAGTAAAGATTCATGCATTGAATATACTTTCGACCAACAAAGAAAAATATTTTTGCCAGTTTGATCTGGTAAAAAAAGAAGAACTGAAGAAAAATCGAACATTCCATCAGTCTTTCAGTTGATAGGAGAATCTCCAATAATGTAACCAAAGAAATATATCAACTCAATGGTAAAATAACACGTATTTTACTCGAGTTATGAAAAAGAAAGCGAAAATTACTTCAACTTGAGAATGTCTCCAAGGTGAAAGCAGAATTTTCGGAAGAATTTGGTGAGGTTTCTCAAGAGAAAGCAGAATCAACAGATGGAATTCAACACATGAAGAAGAAAATTATAAAACCTATGAATACTTGGAAGATTTGTTTAGTAAATTTGATCAGTTAACTAAAGAAAATGCTCAACTACAAGACAGATTATAATAATATCCAGTTATTTGAAAGTGAAGAAAAAACAATTCCATCTGCTTGAAATATCTTCCAAACGACTAAAGATTGCCGAAGAGAAAGCCAATATTTTGGAAAAAGTGTCAGAGGAAAATAAAGATATTTCTGAAATTGTTGACAGACTGTCTGAAGGAAAATATGGAATTTCATGTACAATAAACCAAATATCCCAAGAGAAAAGACGAAAAAATAAATAGATAAGTTGGCCAAAGACTATGAACTGCTTTGCCAAGAAAACTGTACATTAACAGAATCTTAAAAATTTTGTCAAAAAGAATTGGTTACATAAAGTGAAAAAAGCAAGGAATGTTATTCTAGAAAATCAGTCAAAAATTGTGATTGAAACAGAGAACAACATTGTGATGGCTCATCAAAGTACTTTGGACATGAAGAAAGAACTACTAAAAGGATTGAATAAGTCAGAAAATAGGAAGATACAGAAACATACATGGAAAATGTTTGAAAGGTATATGTCTCAGCGGTTTTGGCAAAATCAAAGTTGGAACTAGAAATGCAATTGTGAGGAAAAAAATTGAAGATGAAAACTCTCATCTCGTTGAATTTTCACAGATCGACTGAGAACAGTCGACTAATGATAGAGGTAGGAGTACAGAAGGCCCAGAGATAAAGAAAAATTCACCTTGAAATAAACTTTCTTTTCTTCTCAGATACCGTAAAGATTCTTTGGAAGAATACATTACATATACATAAATATATATACACACACACAAACGCATACATAAAAAGTTACTCCATTTCCATTATCTGTTAACGTTTCGAGATCAGTTTGTAATCGATGGAGTTTTTGTTCAGCTTCAAACATTCATTTGTGAGATCCTCATTTATTTTTTTGATGGAAGCCTAAAAAAAATTACTAATTGTTTTGTTTCTTATATTGACTTATGTTTATTGAAATACTCACCACCAATACAGTAGGGTCAAATTATTTAATTTTTTCCATTTCTTCACATTGACTTCTTTGTTGTTTCAACTAAAACAAAAATTCAATCAATATATTTTATCATATGATTTCCCAACATACCATTTCCCTGCCATTTTTCCTGCTTCTCCTTCTAACCAACCTCTTCATATTTTCTTTCCATTAATGAATTCTTCCTCAATCCTGGACTTATCTACCTCTATCTTTAGTCGACTGCTCTCTTCTAGGATTTTTTCATACGCCGCCGTTTCAATCAAATTTTTTCCTCAGATTCACAGTTTCAAGTTCCAACTAAGAATTAACCAAAACCACAAAAAATGTTTTTCGGACTGTTTTCATGTCTGTTTTTGTATCGTCTTATTTTCTGATTCCTCAAATTCTTTCAGTAGTTCTTGCTTTGATGATCCATCACAATGTTGTTATCCGAGTTTCTAGAATATCATTCCATGCAATTTTACTCTATGCAACCACTCTTTTTGACTCAATTTAAAAAATTCTGTCAATTTAAACCCTTCTTGGCGAAGCATTTCAAAGTCTTTGGTCAACTTATCTATGTTTTCTTCTTCTTTTCTCTTTGGATATTTGATTTATTGTCCGTGAAATTCCATATTTTTCTTAAAACAGTCTGTCAACAATTTCGAAAATATCTTTATTTTCCTCTAACATTTTTTCCAAAATACTGGCTTCCTCTTCGGCAATCATCTTTAGTTGTTTGGAAGATATTTCAAGCAGATGGAATTGTTTATTCTTTACTTTCAAATAGCTGGATATTATTATTATCTGTCTTACAATCAAGCCTTGTCTTTAATTAGCTGGTCGAATTTATTGAACAAATCTTTCAAGTATTCAAAGTTTTCATAATTTTCTCTTCCATGCTTTGAATTCCATCTGTAAAGTCTGCTTTCTTTTGAGAATTCTCATCAAATTTTTCCAAAAATTCTGCTTCAATCTTGGAGACGTTCTCAAGTTGAAGAAATTTTCACTTTCTTCTTCATAACTCGAGTAAAATATGTATTATTTTACCATCGAGTTGATTTATTTCTTCAGTTACGTCATTCGAGATTCTCCTATCAAGTGAATGACTGATAGGATCCTTGATTTTTTCTTCAACTCTTCTCAATTTACCAGATCAAACTGGCAAAAATACTTTTCTTTGTTAGACAAAAGTGTATTCAGTGCATCAATCTTTTCTGATTTAATCCTTCACTTTCTATACTGGGCTTGTGTAACAAATCGTAGCTAGATATTCCCTCTCATTCTGAGAATTTTTTTTCTTTTGACAATTTTTTTATATTTTCCGAGAGTATTTTCAGCTGGCCAGTGGATTTTTTCAAATCTATCATAGCTGATTTATGTCTATTATTCAGATCGCCCTTCTATGTACCTGTTGGTTTCAAGGAATAGCTTGACTCAATCAATGTTTCAAATAGATTAAAATGTCCTTCTCGACTCTTGTTATTTCATTCTTGACTACTTTATATTTTTTTCAAATACAGTACCACTTCAAAATCATTTTATGTGATGAATTTGTTCTTATTCAAATTTTCATAAAGCTTCCATTTTGCTTCTCTTTATAAGCAAGATTTTTGGTAAGTTTGCCATTTTCGGAACTGCTTTTTTCTAACCCTTTAATAATTTTTTTTGTTTTTTATTAATTTCTATATTGCACTGGGTCAACTAATTGAAGTATTATATTTTTTTTAAGATTTCACTCTGTTTATGAAATGCAATTTTTAATTGAATTTACATTTCACAACATATGAGAAACTTCATTCTCAGACATATGCATTATAAACATTTTTCATTCAAATGTTGATCACACACAACTAGTTATTTTGAATTTTTCAAATACTGTTTTTCAACTTTTTTTTATTTTCTAAACCGAATTCATTATAAACTTCTTAAAGATAACAGAACAGAAGCTTTTTCCTTCAAATAGTTCCTTTTCAATGGCTGAATTACTAGACTGGGATTTTTTGAATTATCTAGAGATTCCTTATGTTCCTTAGAAAAATCCAGTGAATGCGAGATTTGTTTTCAATTTTAAGAATAAATTAATTAGCCAATAATTGAGTTATTGTTGAGATTATAAAACACTTGTGTGTGTGTGTGTCTGTGTTATTTTCAATTCAATGCAGTGTATTCGGATGTTTTCAAATTCGATTTCTAATTTTCCAAACTGCATAGTAAGAATTCGTAGCTTGCTGATAATTTAGATGTACTTTTCCAGTCAGGTTTTGCATTATGACTTCAAGGATGCAATCTGAAAATAATTTTTGGATTTAATTCAAAGGCATAGATACTCAATCTAGAAAAAAATAAGAATATTTCATATTTAATACTAACATTGTCTAAATCCTTAGACAATGATACTAATGTTCCAGATGGACCGAAAAGTTCGTAGACAGATGGCGCTACTAGTATTAAATCCAAGATTTTTAGTTAACCCTAACCTTCAAAAGTCTAGTGGTACAAGTTTCACAGCTGTCTCGAATTGTAGTTTGTGGGATAGAACATTTGAAAGAAGCGACTTTTGTTATTTTGAAGAAAATTGATAAAAAAAAAGGAATTTCGTGTTTGATAAAGCATTGCTTTTTCTTGAAAAAAAAACTGTTGAAGCCAAGGCTTGGCTTGATAAACATTGTTGGGACTTTGCAACAGAAAAATCAACTGTTAAGAAGTGGTTTGCTAAGTTTGAACAAGGAGAAATGAGCACCGAGGACGAATCACGCAGTGGACGCCCGAAAGGGGCTGTTACGGACGAAAACAGCTAAATGAAGTTGATCGCGATAACTGAGGTTCTAAAGCAATCAAAGGAACGTGTTGGACATATCGTGCATGAATATTTGGGTATGCGAAAGCACTGTTCTAAGTGCTTTCGCATACCCACTTAGAACAGTGCTTTCGCATACCCAATCGATCAAATCAACAACGAATGCAACACAATACAATAGCTTTGTCAAGCATTTTCATACTGACTAAATTCTATTCAATTTTGCTTCGCCTAATAATAAATTGAATCACAGGACCTTCCACCTACATAATGAGTATTAATTTTACTATTACTCTTGAAAATGAAACACCTGTGAAAAAATTTTACTGAATTATCAAATGGACATGTAATAAACTGAATAACTTTTTTAGAGATCAATTGCCCTAACACCAAACTGATATTTTTGCACTCGACGCGCGTTTCGCCAACAAAGTTAGCATCCTC
>WOGL01000690.1:0-13597 GCA_015342145.1 Leptinotarsa rubiginosa
GTAAAAAACATAGAAATTTTTATTTATCTTTTCATTATGATCTCCTACCACGTAGTAACGGCTACATCCATCAACTTTTTGATTCTTTTGGTTTTGGTAAACCATAACAAGGTAATCATGTCTTACATTACTAACTTTTTGTTTTCTGTTTGTTTGCATGCTAACAGATAAGTTTTTGCAACTTTCAAACCAGTCATGTTGCAAAAACTGAATTTGAAAATATATTTTGATGAGAGTTTCTTACTATTTATTCTAGGAGAAAATACTTTCAATGGGGACCAGTCGGATGCCCACATGAGCACACTCTCTCAGAGTAGTNGAAGAAGCAGTTGGGAATAAAATTTCAAATCCTAATGAACAAATGAAATATGTACACATTTTTTACATACGACCTCTTGCTCTAACAGTAGCGTTATATTGAAAGGGGTTATTGTTGTAGATCCTTTTTGAGAAAAAACTTCATATGAATATATGTTTTTAAGGTCTCAAACTTTGAACTACAGAGTGCCAAAATTTCAAGAACCCAGTTAGTATAACTGTAACAGTACATATTTTCTATACATATACAGCAATTTTCTGGTATACAGCATAATTTTTTATTCTTGCTTTCGTACAGAAATTACACTGTATCATTCTTTAAAGAGAGAAGTGGTAAGTACTGGTTTTTCGTGAGTAAAAAATATTCTAGAATTCCTTATTATCTACTGAGCAAATCTAGTTTGAATTCTTTTCGTTCGATGTTACAGTTTTTGCATAAGAAAATAAAACTATCGAGGGTTAAAAATATATCTGTAAATATGAGATTGAAAATGAACATATGTATATATCTATTCCAGTAGTCACATAAGTGTCGATCTCTTCCATTAACAAATAAAATTTCTGGAATCATTAAATTTTCAATACTGAGAACTCCTTTTTATGGTTTTATCATAAGAGGCTGTTAGCTACTACCCTATATATATAATTGTCCGAAAAATACATTCTGTGTTGGTCGCTTTTCAGTGCTGAAGTAGGTACCTAAATATGATATCCAGTGATTTTATTTATTTGAACATGTGTATCTTTTGAATCATGTTCAAGTTTTATTCTGATTAGACTGAAGTGACTTATCAAACTGACAATTGATTAGAGGAGTGAAATGGTGGGGAAATGTTCAACGATTTTTTCGTTGGTTTTTGGAGAGCCCTTAATTGATTATTTGGCAAAAATAATATTAAGAATGGTATTTAGGAACATCATCGCCCTCCACAGCTTACTAAGGGGTGTTCTATTGTCTCTAGACTGCTGGGGGCTGTAGCCCCCTAGACTTTCATCACAGTTTCACCCATATTGTTGAAAAATATTGCCTATTACACAAATTCTGAATGTAGCTATACCTGATATAAATGGTCTTACTGATGGTAACATACTGAATTCCAGTGGCATTTCATGTATAGACTCAATCCACGAATATCAAAAGATAAACGAGACGCTCCAAAATGTTCATTTGCAAAGCCAAACTTCAAAAAGATTCATCCTCTCTTTTTCACTGCACGGCAAATAGTTGAAACCAAAACCCGTTCGGTGGTTTTTGAAGGCGGTCAAAGCTTGGCAACTGACCGCCTTGAAGAACCTCGTTTATCTTTGGTTTTCGTGGTTGAGCCTTCTATCGATCCCACAGAGATGGCGTCTTCGTAAAGAGAGATGTCGTCGCTTTTACTTTCTCAGCTTTAAGGACAGACAATGCATTCATGGTTCAGTTCAGAACCATTTATGAGACCTATGGTGGGTTGAAACAGGGCTGTTTTGTGTTGGATCACGAATGCTTTGTTTTTGAATTCTGAGAATTTGAATATTCTACCTGAACGTATTGGATATATCCAATAGGTTCAGTATCTAGACTTTCCATTACAGATGAGCTTTTAAACTTTCAAACTTTCAAAGAAGTAAATGAAGAAAATGAATATTTTATGTTACTTCCTTCAAAAAGTGGATTAGCATCTGCTCAAAAGTACAAAGAATGCTTAACTTCACTGGCTGAATTCACGCCATACCCATAAATAGACATTTACTGTGACTTTCAAAATGAGGCCATTAGGTTTTAAGGTCAGTGTCAATATCTGCCTTCTGTGGTCTCTTCTGAGATGCAGATTGCTTGATATGCTTGACAGAAGAGAGGTAAATCAGCAAGCTCATACTGACGACCCATCGTCAGGAAGGTTGCAAGATATTCATAGTTGGTATCCAGTTTCCTTCGTTAAGGAGATTATTTCGTTTGCAATGGAAGTGAAATATCTAGGTATCATTCTCGAAATAAAACTGATGTGGAATGCTCACTTGGAAAAGGTTCTACACAAAGCCAGCCTATAACTACGGATATGTTGATGAATTTGTGAAAAATCTCGTAGTGTAGGGTTTAAACAAATTCATTGGATATGTGAAATTATTGCTTGGTGGTTGAAACAGTTACAACGAACGTGTATAATGACTGGCTTGCCTTGCTATCAATGGTGCCATCAGTCATGGAAATTCTTATTGAACTACCTCCTCTTCACATCTTTTTGGAAAGAGAGAGAGAGAGAGAGACTAAATGGACAACATACAGAATCATGCTTATTGCCATTTGCTTAAAACAGATTTGAGAGGACTGGCATCTCCGGGAGTAGGAAATACTAATATCAGATGATTATTGGTGCCTTGATGGATTAAAAACATATAGTTTTGGTGCAGGTGCCTATACGAGCTTATTTTGGATAGAAATATATGCCACTGATTTATCTGAGAAGACTGATTCAAACCAACCTCAAACATAAATTAATAAAAATATTCGGGGATAATCAAGCTACCCTAGAAGTAATTGGGTCTCACTAAGTAACGTTCAATTTGTTGTCTCTGGCCTGGATTTCTCGCCACACAAACACTGGATGGACTGCAAGAAGAGTTTCAGACTCATGACAAAATCCATCAGAATCAAACCATTCCTAGGCATTTATACATCCTTCAAAGAATTTCACCAAATAATTGTTAGATTACAACAAAAATGACCTACGTTGTATAACAGATTCCTATTGATGAGGTGACCCCAGTTAATTCATTCTGCTACACAACTGAACATTTCTATTTTTAAATGAATGCTCCTTATATAGTCATCTCCTGATAATGGTTTATGAAAAACGCATCGAGAGGCAGTGCTTGCAGGCATTGAAAAGTTTTCATTAGACTCCTATGTAATGTTGATTGTATCCTGAAAAGCACAGTATTTTAACTATAAATATGTAG
This sequence comes from Leptinotarsa rubiginosa, assembly GCA_015342145.1. Lineage (NCBI taxonomy): Eukaryota > Metazoa > Arthropoda > Insecta > Coleoptera > Chrysomelidae > Leptinotarsa > Leptinotarsa rubiginosa. The sequence continues at coordinate 3,259 of WOGL01000690.1, forward strand.
CCAGGTGGCATTATCTCTACATTTAGCTGCACCACATCTACGAAGGTTAACTTGCGTATTATATTCAGTAAACTTTTGCTCTTTATTCACTAATTACACATTATTTTGATACATAGGTATTGTTTTTCTTTCGATTTGTGAATTTTACGAGAGTATGCGAAAATAATAATTTGAGTGTATTTTCAGTATTTTTTTAATAATGAAATCTCTTTCAGGACCACTCTGTTTCTGAAGGGTCTCCAAAGAAGGACAAAAAGAAGAAGAAAGGGTTAAGAACTCCTTCATTCCTGAAGAAGAAAAAAGAGAAGAAAGTTCGTGACGCATAGGTAATGATTTATATTTCTTTAAGAAAATGGATTCAAGACATTTATTTTATATCAATAAAAAAACCTTGAATGTTCTTATACGTTTCATCCAGGAGGGTATTCCCGTAACTGTCCCTAACCTGGCATATATAGATGACAGTGATAGAAAAATAATATGCTCAAAAATACCAACCTTGTAATATGAACTAAAGTTTGAAAAATATGTTTGACAACCATATTATATAGTAAAAGCTATTGGTGAATTTGCAAACATTATTTGGAAATTTGATTCAATACTGATACAATATTCTATTTTGAAGCTCTTAGCCGATCAAAATTTCTTCGTGGTACTTCTAAAAAAGGTGATAATGCAATCACCCCAGGAACAATTCAAACACAGCGGAACAAACATTGTCAATTCTGAAAATACTAACCAGGCTGTAATGCTTTTTTACAACATAAAAGTATTAGGTAATGCTATATTTTGAAATTCTTTCATTTAAGAAAAAGGAAAACTTGATACTATCATATTAAATCCTATTGTAAAAATATTTGCTTATAAAATTATCATTATGTAACCAAATCATTAACCTAATAATTTATTTATGATTGCCTTGTTTGAGGCATATGCATACACCAATCATCATGGATATAATAATATTCATTAGAGATGATTTTAAATTATTTCAATATTTGACAGATGTGACCTTATGGAGAAAATAAAATGTTTTCAAACAGATTGAAATAATTTCACACAAAAAAATAATGCCCTAGAGTATTATATAAGAACTATTACACTGGTATAGAAAATGAGGCTGTAATTTTAGTTGGTATTGAAAAATGTTATTGTTAGTAGTAGTGGAATAAGTATTCCATTTAAAATGGTGCAATTTTTGAAATCAGATAGTTGAAACGCTGATTCTGTGATCGTCTCACAAATTGATTACATTATTTCTGTGTCTTGTATTAAAAAAATCACATATCCCTCAAAATATTATCACTTCTTAATGGCACATATTTCTGGCATTAAGTGATGATCCAAAATGCTATTACTTATCCAAGTGACCACAGTTAAGTCATATGTTCCCAAACACTGATAAACTAATAGAGCTAAACTTATAAATGAAGTTTTTTCCATGAAATATGAATACTGAGTTTTATAAATGGTTTGGGGTTCCTCAGTGTTCAGTTACTACATTGAAAACACTTGAAAAGTTATTCATTCACGTTCCTCTTACAAAAATAATAAGAAAACGTGGCTTCTTCGCAATCTAAAATGTGTTTCTGTGAAGATCATTTTGATGTAAATTTTAATATTTGTTTATTTTTTTTTCCATTGAACTTCATTTATTTCAGGTTTTCAAAGGAATTTTGAGGTTATAAAAAAATTAAACAAAATGGAGTGACAATAATGTGAACTTGTTTTATTTCAGTTGCTGAGTAATATACCTATGATTACTATTATTTATTCATTATTGGTTGCAGAAATAGCAATTCTTCATATATTACTTATGCAGAGGTCTTCACGTTTCAAAATTTATTACAGCAGTAGTTACTGTTTGTTGGAATTCGAATCAAATAACGTAGTCTTTCAAGAAACATTTTATTGTGAGATTTTCACTGAACAGTTTTACAGAAATGTAACACTTGTTTTGCTATACAATAGCTTCTTCAGGCGCGTCTGTACGGTTAGTGAGAATTTTACAATAAAGTGTTTCTTGAATACGTTATGGATTTTCATCAAATATCGGCCGATTCTATCACATTACGTAGCCTTTAGAGTCCAAAAACAAAGCAGTGCTGTGTAGACCCTCCATAGTTCTAATCAGTGATACTAGGCTGAACCATTGTTGGACTCAACTGTTTTTAAAAGACAAGCCTAAGTAGCAATAGTTAATGACATCTCCTCTAACGAAGACTTCTTCTATTGGACGACAGAATATCCTATTCACGAATGTCAATGAACGGGGCTTCCAAAGGTTGTCTGTTGCAATGACAAGCTTCGACATCGACCGTCAAACGAGATTCTTTCTATCTATCTCTGGAGCTTTTACTGCTAGACAACTAGTTGCTAGACTAAACCACAAATGTATTGTTGGACTGGACTGTCTCGTTTATTTTTGATATTCGGAATTCGAGTCTTTTATCAATTTCATAGATGGCTTCTTCCTTAGGAGAAATGTCATTGTATCCTACTCAAGTGATGCAGCCTGGATCCACTGATGAGACTTGTGATGAGTCGAAACAGCGCTTTCTGATGTTGAATCAAAAATGTCGTGTTTTTGGGCTCTGGTTTCAACAAGTCGCTTTGCAGTAGAAACTGCAAATAAAGATGAAGGACACATCTCGTTCAGCGATCGATGTTGAAACTTTGCTTTGCACCATATTGGCTTTGTGGACCTCGTTCATCATTGATATATGTGGATTAAGTTTTTGTCAATACCATAGAAGACGTAAGAGGAGCTATCATTGCTGTTTCCTAATGTAACCTTTGTCAGCAATCATGCACTTTGATTGTTGTATTGAGAGTGTAATAATGAATTGCTTTACTGAACAAGTATTTTGAGATGTTTTAGTATCAGTAATAGTAAACTTCACATGTTACAAATATCTCATTTGATAACTGTCTTATTATAAAAGTGAAGATTCAATTTTTCTTTTGAATTTGTTTTCAGGAGTTTTTCCTCTACAGAATAAAATCATAAAATGCCTCCATTGAGACTGCCAGCGACTCATTTAGTTTAGAAATTCGGGTGCAGCGGCTAAGATTTTTGCACTATTTGTGACAATGAACGTTTGTCAAGTTTAAAATTATAAATTATATTTTAGCTTTATCTGTACAGGAAAACCATAAAGATTTTATTATTAATTAACTTTCAAAGTGCGATATAGTGGTGGATTAATTAATATATATTGAGTAATATATAGAATGCAACAAAATAAACAATTCACTAGTATGACTGACATCACTGAAAAGAAATGTTCAAATGTGTGCATTGTTTGTCTTGTGCAATAAATGCGTTTTTTATTTATGTAAATTTTCAGCTTTTATCTTTTACTATGCAATCGTTTTTTGTTATTGTAGATTAATCAAAGAAATGTGCAAATAGATAGTTATATATATTTTAAGGCCATATTTTTTGTGATGGGAGCGGGAGCACAGTTTCTTATCATCTCTACTTTAAAAAACATATTCCTGATAGTTTGCACAAACTACTCTTTTTATAAATATGTTTTCTTAATATTTAAGAAATAAACGGCTTTTTCTGCTATACACCTGTAGTTTTTCTTTGAAGAAATGGATGTACTTTTAAGTCATTATTTCAAGATGCGTTTTGTTTGTTATTGCTGCAGCCTTGAATTACCATACTAACTCTGTTCAATTTTGGCCTCTTATAACATACTGTTCAGCTGACAGTTTGACCACCTCTAACTGCATATAAACAGAAACTGAAACCAAACGCAACCTTGAATGCTGTTTTTTGTATAGTTTTCTCTTTTTTGTTTGTGTTAACAAAAATAGATGAAAACATTTCGAAATTTAAAATTACTATAGAGATATCTTCTAAGAAATGTAGTTTTTGTGAAAAGTAATTCTGAATCACCCTTTTTTATCTTTTTTCTTTGAAGTTCTCAATAAACTACTATTGATATGGATCAAATGATTTTGCATACTTATAATTAACTAACTCTTAGTTGAGAGAGAAGTTGGCTTCGCGTCCATAGTTGGTTGACAAACCATAGAGTTCAGTTGTTTTATTGAAAATTTCAAGGATCCAGTTACATTATTAAAACTGATCAAGAAATATTTTGAGCATGTTTTATCTATTCAGGCAAGGTTATTCATTTTGTATATTCAAAAAAATCGAAAATTCAAGATACAGTTCATATTTAAATTGAACTGGAAATATAGAGAAGTGTCAAAATTAAACCGGTTTTGTAGATATCAGTTTATTGTAGAATTTATTGTAGAAAAAAGAAATTATTCTAGAGAGGTAACCTCCCCAAAAGATCTTTTCACTGTCATGTCTTTCGAATTCTAAGAGCTCCTGGTCCAATTAAAAGTTCCATTCATTATTTCAACTTTTTCATTCTCTGATTTAAGTAAAAGGTATCACCTTTGACTTCATTTGAGAGCCGATATTCTGCTCAAACTTGTTGAAGATTCATTAATATATTCAAAACTATTTCGTTTTTGAGATGAAGTGTTCAATGTTTAGTGGTTTATTTTACATGAAATTGTGCTTTATAGTAATGGTAATTGCTTGAAGTGTAATTTATACTATAGGGAACAATAGTTAGCGAAGGGAACCAAGATGATGTATATGATATAATAATATATGAAGTTGTTCAAAATATTTTACAGTTTAATAATGTGCATTATTGAAATTATTTGCACTGAAATTTGTTGCATTACTATGTAAAAAATCAATATTGTGCTCAGTTTTTTGTTGTTTTTCGTTCACTTAGAAATACCTTATTGATTTCAAAATAAATTGATAAATAAATATAATTTCATTAGACACATGTGATTTATTTCAATTGATAATAGTAAGAGTTGATATATTACATTCATAGGGGCAATATCAGACAAAATAATGATGATTTTTTTCATTCTTCTTTTGGTATTGATACGAAGTTGCAATGATACTAATGTTGTCTTTATGCCTGGTTCTCAATAAAAATATAAATAAATGAGTGGCATGCTTATTCAATTTGACCCAATATATTCGATAACACAAATTTCAGATGAACATGGCATATCCTCATTTCACTGTCGCTATCTTCACTTGTCCGAACGGATCCTTTTTCAATTCGAACTGGCACGTTTGTTTACGTGCCTTAATTCACTGAAATAGAATACTGCTCAACTTGATGCCAGGTGACATTACAAACATTACATTGGCAAACAGCATAACTGCATATTTACTTACCTTTATAATAATAATTTATCAACCACTTTGGTACAAATACGTGTATATGGTAAGTCAGTCACTATAATCTAAATTTCATGAATAAATCACAACCATTATCAATCAATGGTTATCATAGGGTAAATATCCTGAAAATTGGCCGTTCAGGTATTACGTAAGCACTATAGGGGGCGTTTGCTTCGCTTGGAGGGAGGCGGGGTCTAGAGACGCTTATTGAACTTGAAGAGTTTCTAACATTAGCTAAAACTGATCACGGATTGGTAAAACCAGTGATAATCGTGACGGTTGATGTAGGGCCAGATGAAAATCCGCGTTATCAAAAAGTTACAGGGTTTCCTATACAACACTTTAAGCGATACATTGTTTTTAGCTACCAATGCTCCTAGCAGAAGTGCGTATAACAGAGTAGAGTTCAATGGAAATTGATAGCTATCATGTTACTGCAAAATATGTTGGGCTGGGTGAACAAGATATTTCTGATTTCCCAGACATTGAATGGTATACAGAACATGTGCGTGAAAGCCAATACTTGCTTCAAATTGTAAAACATGTAAGAGAAGTGGCCTATTTAGATTACTAGACAGCATGTTTTTCCCACCACCAGTAAAAGTAAAACAAACAGTTGTTGACTTGGTTTTGGATGATAGAGAGCAATTTCTCAATCTTCCAGCCAATTTAGCTCTACGCTCGAATGCTTCACTCAAGATTTCCTGCAAGTGATAACGATTATTTTTGTGCGACGGAGAAATTGAAGCTAAAGTCGAACAAGCAAATCATTTAGTCTTTATCATGCTTCCGTCAAGTCGCTGAATCGTCATATCAAGAAAATCCATGAGAAAGTAAACACGCACACTGATTTCAAATTTAGGCCTATTAGAGTCGCTGCTCCTCTTGCGAATGTATTGATGTGCATCATTAAAAATTCAGACACTCTGTTTTTGAATAGAGAAACTTTCAAAAACTTCTCGAAACCATGGTATTTACTTGTGATGCACTGTATCGAACCTTTAGTGTAGTAATGAATGTTATTGGACTTTTATACCAACACCAAACCGTTATTTTAACACCTCGACACGTGTTTAGATCATTAAGTGATCATCTTCAAGAGGAAGATTAAACTAAATATACACAGATTATCCTTATTTATACTGTAACGAATCTGAAGCCGCCCCTGACCAGTACGCCGGCCGAATCATGAAACAAATACATGACGTCACCGCAAAAAATGCAGTCGGCATCGCCGGTAATTTTCTAGTACCGAACCGACTACAGATTTCCAGAAAGAACCATTACATTATATAAGCACGCCTTTTCGACCCAAGAGGGCAGTTCAGAAAGTTAATCGAGCTGCTAAACAAGAAATTCAAATAGTGGAAATAAATTAAGTATTAGTTGCTAACTGTTGTAAATAAATTAGTTTGTGATTAGTGAAATATTTTTGGAAATGAATTTGTTTGACAGTTAATTCTTTAATTTGTTACAATACCATAGATATCTCTGCTAGGTACCTGTGCCTTAAATCAATTTCACAATGTTGCCTTATTTACCAGTCTCTAGTATTTACAATGTGTCAGTAAATCTGATAATTATTCAGATTTACCAGACTATTGCATAAGTACACATTATAAAATTAATTTGACACTTGAGACGCATGTACCTAGCAGAGGTATCTGTGGTATAAATGAGGATAACACTGTACATATATTTAGTTTAATCTTCCTCTTGAAGATGAGCACTTGGTGATCGAAACACGTATCGAGGTGTTAAAATAACGGTTTGATGTTAGGATAAAACTCCAGTAATACCATAGTATTTATTATGAAATTTACAGTTCTGCATAAAAAAATTCTTCTTTTGTTTTCAAGATTTAGGTATAGATAGGATACCAATAACTTGAATTTTATCAATCATAAATCAGAATTCATTTCTAAAGTGTGATATTCCTCGTGTTTCAAAAATATGAAAATGGCATATATAATAATCATTTATAAACGCTTTTAATGATTGTTTGGATTTTTGAAAGAAAAATCTGATTATCATAGTTTGACTTATTATTTATAAATAAATTATCTTATAAACTAAATAACTGTTTGAAAATAAATAATACTTCAACAATAAATAATACTATAACAAAAGTCATTTATGCATGACAGTCAAAACCTTAACTAATGTATCACTGTTCTTTCAGTTTTGAAGACATTTGCAAAACTTTTATACTTTGAAGGAACCAAAACAATCCGGAAAGCATAAAAAACACTTCAATGGCCACCAACACATTGTCATCGATATTTCCAAATTCCATTCTTTGTATCGCAGTTACCAACAGCATGCACCTCAATAGCTCAAAAACACAAGCATGGGGGCGATTATCGAAAAGCATCCCGATCGTAGTAAGTGAGGCTATGATGTAGATAACGAAGCCCAGTACAGTAATCGGGTTCAAACTCTGAAAAAAACGAACGAATTTCAATGTCAGTGACTAGAGACTACATTACGCCAGTAACAGAATATTAACGGCTGAAATAATAAAAAAACTGCGAACTGTTTCCATTATATCTGATCAATTTTTGAGATTACCTTAGCATATACGTGAAACATGAATGCTGTGAATCTAAGATGGCAAAATGGATGCTGAGTTATACCCGGTTCTAGGTTCATTAAGCGCTCCCTAGCTTTAAATTTAAATAAAACAACAACCAGAATGTTTCCTATTATTCATTTTTCCCACCAACCGATTTCCAAGAGTCTTTGAAGTCCACTAGATACTTGTAAGGACAACAAGAGGCTTGTTCCAAATTCTTGGGGTTCTTGTTGAATACTCTTTGTGAGCAAAAAATAGCAGAATCAATAATCCTGGCCGCTTTGTATTGAATGATTCCGTACAGTCTATTTCGTCTTGTGTTTGTAGATTTTTTGCTGGAAAATTATCATTTGGTTACTTTGTAGTACATGTTCAAGAGGTAGCAAAAACATATGTGGCTTTCTGGAACTTGAGTTTCCTGATATGACTAATAACCAGTCCGTGCAAAGCTATTGTTAAATCATCTGAAAACAGAACTTTTAACGGGTGATGATCAACTGTATTGCCAAATATGTGCCAAACTAACTGACTATAATAAGACAAGTATAGTCGAGGCACCAGTCAATTTCATAATAACACTGATGATCTTCAAACATGACTCAACCTCTGACGGAAGCACCAAAGTCTTACGAAGGTTCGAAATAGATAAACACTTCAATCTAGCAGACCGCTACTATAATCTTTATACAGTCATTGTTCACCGTGGTTCTGGAGTTGAATCTGGTCATTATTACGCGTTGGTCAAAGACGAAACGGACTGGTTTAAGTTTGACGATGGTCGTGTCACTAAATATTCTGGCGATATTTTCTATTTATTGGGGCCTCTGGAGATACCCTATATTTCATTCTGTGAAAGAGAGGACATTGGCAGATCAAGATCTACAGATGATGTGGTGTCGTCCCGGAGCGCCAATTAATTTTTGTTGTTGTTTCATAATCTCATGATTTGTATTACTTTTTTTTTTTATATTACCTTGAGCATTTGTCAGTCAATAAAACAAAGTGTATGTGAGATATTATCGAATTTTTTTATTTGTTTGAAAGACCTATTGATGCCATTATGTGTGAAATATAACATCGTTCGAATGTCCGCCACGGCTTCTCTGGGTGAAGCGCATCTGAAACGTCCAATTTTCTATGACTCTGGCGCAAAAATCAAGCTGAATTTGACCGATGGCATGAGTTACGTTGGCATTGAGGACCGCTGTGGTTTGTGGCTTATTCGCATATACCTGCGACTAATGAGAACCCCACAAGAAAAAGTGTAATGGGGTCATGTTATATGAAAGTAGTTGTTTCGAGAGGGCTTCATTCCAGTTTGTGTCTGAAAGTTACTTCTTTGCATGATCTACACAATTTTGTAAAGAGTTTATTTTGAAATCAACTGTTTTCTTCCTTTCTTTGGATGTTTCCCACATTTTTGTAAAAATATGGAGAAGTAGGAAGCCAAAAACTCTCCCAAAAATTATTCTCTCCTAAAAATATACCCTTTCCAATTTGAACAGATGAGTCACTTTCAGCAAAATCTTCGTCAGACAAAAAACATATAAAATAGCTGTTTATCAATCAAAATAAATTACACACTCTTAAGATACAGACATATTGTAAAAATTTTCAGTTCTCAAAAATATTTATTACGAAAAACATATTTTTCATTACAATATCAACAATTTTGTGACTCATCTGGTTCTAAATACTTTTCATTATTTATGCAATTGTTATATATTCCTAATTTCCTCCTAAAAACTATGTTGATTTTTGTTAGGTCGCACATGAAATATGCTGGAGAGGTCAGATCGCTATAATATCGAGTTTGAACTCGATATCAAAGTCACCTTATCAAAAAAATGATGCTCTAAGTCGCAATCTATATACAATAATTGCCTAGTCAATTATTACATTTGTTCAATCTGAAATAGGTACTTACCATGTGATGAGCGGCAAGTTGTTGAAATCCGTACACGACTACACAAAAGTGAGTAAAAAGATATAGGTTGCACCAAAAGGGTAATTTCACATCGTATTTTTCTCTAGCTACCACCTAAAACAAATAAGTATTCAATAAAAAAAAACAAACTTGACGACTAATTCTGTAGTAGTATGCTTAGAAAATAGGTAAAATTTTCTTAATGAAGAAATCGACTTCAAAAATTGAAATAAACTATGTGACATACTTTTACTTTGTCTTTTTCCAATCCTAATCTTGGTTTGCCTATTTGCCAACTTGGTCCATAAAATACAGCTGCCAGTTTATTTCGCCATCCCTTCATGCTGTTGAATTTTTGAATAACATATTCGGTATAGAATATCTGAAAAACAAATGGTTCCAAAAATAATCATTTGCTGATTTATACTGAAAATCAAGTTAGGAAGAAATCATTTTATTTTCAGATTGGTAGAAGTTGTAGAGATATGAGTGATGATATCAGAAAGAAATAATATCTTATAAAGTGAATAAAAATTTCTCTGCTGTAAAATTTTGAAAAAGTATGCGAAAAATGATGAGCGAACATAATATA
>WOGL01000691.1:0-13586 GCA_015342145.1 Leptinotarsa rubiginosa
AGATAACTTATTTTTTGCAAAAGTTATTTTCAAAAAACGAACAAAAAAATTCACTTTCAAACACCAAAACGAAGCATTTCCGGACACAAGCTTACATAGACTTTTTCCTCAAAATTGTCTCAGGAATACGTCACTTGAATATTTCAATGTACCTACTTATGTTACACCCTGTATACCATGACACAGTAAATTGAATATTTATTGAGATAAGGAGCTATAAAAACGCATGACATTGAAACGGGCAGAACTTTTGAATCAACCTGCAGGAGGTTTGGTGAAAGAATTTTCTGTTTTCATGTTATTTCAAATTTTTGAAACAAGCCCTTCAATGTTTTTTAGGCAATCAGGAATTGGAAGGTACTGCTACATAGTGCTACATCACAAAATAAGTTTCATCTCAAAAGGGCTAGTACCTTCCTCAAGCTTTTTAGTGGTATAGATACCCCAAATAAAGCAACAATGTCGATGGTTCATCTAATGTTTTGGTTCACCTCTTTGTAAAACAATACGTATGTCTCAGTTTTAATTACAATTGTTGATCATCAACAAGAATTTGGCTCAAACCAGCAATGTGCCTGATATTAATTGGTGGACTGTAAATCGCGAATGGAAAGTCTATGAACCACAAGATTTGCTAGTTCTTAGAAAAGACAATAGTCACTTGGTATTATTTTTACTCCCTCATATACGAAACAGAAAAAATTAGAGAAATGATCTACCTTTGTGTAAAATAGCATATGTATATGATGTGGACTATAATAATTTATAAAAAGAATCGTATGTTTTGAAAAAATAAAAAAGGTTAGGAAAACTATTTTCCATCTTTATGAAACATGGGTTTTAAGGACCGATTTCGAAATAGCTGTATAATAGCTGCGGAAGAGATATATGTACCAGTGCCAATTCATAAATGTTTTTTCAAACTGCTACTATAAAAATTAAATTTTTCATTGTTTTAGGTTTATTTGTAATGAATGAATTCAAAAAATACTCAACCGATTTCAAAGTCATTCAAAACATGGATAGAATTTTAATGTGATGAAATAGTTCCATAATCAAGTTGATTATGTTTATATAAATTGCGCTTCAAATCACTCACATTGGTCGTGTATGAGAAGCCGTTAACTCAAACTGTGTTTTAATTCTTTAAATTGCACCTGTGCTCACTGTCAGCTCCTCAATTTTCTCTCCCAAGCCTTAATATTTTGTGCACTGTCATCCGTTCGGCCTCATGATGTAACCACATAAAACTAATACAAGCAAACTGATGTTTGTAATAAAATTATGGTTTTATCGTGCATAGATTGACGGTAGTGGCGGCCGTTTAGGAAAAGGATCTACTAAATGTGTTGGTTAACTCGATTGATCAAAATCCTCTCCGATGAACATCCAACTCATCTATCGGCAACCACTCCAGGTAATCTTGCACTATCATGAACCAAACTCAATCTAAAGGTATGTGGTACTCCGTGGGTGATGTTTTCTTTTTGAATTTGCTCCTCGCTGATATGTACTTGGTTCACTATTTTCACTACTTAATAAAAACTCACCTTTATTTGCTCCCTACTGACTCCCAGAATGACTCGCCTTCGAAATAGAAGAAGATGCGTAGACGCCAACCATGGAATCTACAAGAGACTCACACCACAAATATCAATGATGAACTAGACTCCCAAAGGGGGTCCGTTATGAAGTCAAGCTTCCATATCCAATGCGGGGCGAGATTTTGCACCCAGAACCACTAATATCTGTTGGATCAAAAATACCTCAAGTTTCTGCTACAAGCTGTACCAAGAACATATACGTCAACCCACCTAGGGTCATATATCATGCAGAAATCTACACCATTCATTTATGTTTGAAGAAATTGAACCATGAATCAATTGAAATGTTTTCGAATAGAAACAAACTGCCAAAAAGCTTCTCCTGATACAAATACTCAACAAATGGTCTCTATTATGGATTCCTGACTATACCAAAAGCTAACTCACTTGCTAACTCCTTCATGAGGTTCTGAAACCAGTTTTGTCGAACCAAAACATGTCATTGTCATCGCTCCAGAATTTGTCAAACACTGAACCTCAGAAAGGGTGTCAGGCAGGATTGGTCCATTCAGAATCATCCATACAAACTTCAGAGTATGTCATCAAACAACTGTTATACTACACAAGAAATCACCAACGTTGTCTAACAGGCCTACTTACTGATCATTGTCACCTGAGTCAGCATATGCAGAGATTTGGACTGTTGGAAGATCCGGCATGTCGTCTCTGTTTGGAGAATGTTGAAACATCAGAGCGCATACTTGTGCCTACACCATTATGAACAGAATCTGTTTTTCAGTATACGGCTGGAGTTGTTTGGTGAATTTTGATTTGATGTGTGCCACAATTGCAGTAGAGTAAACCAGACCCACTCATACTCTGAACTCAACCACTGATAGGATTTGAGGTAGGTTGAAAGAGAGCTTTCGGGCTCTTGCATCTAGTTCAGATGGAAAGAAATTTCAGAATTGTTGAGGTTTACAAATGAGGAACTATTCATGGACTGTAGGTCTAGATCTCCCCCATCATAATGTAATAATCAACTGAAGCACAACAGTTTATTGTGTCACTAGCATTCTGTTAATTGAATAAGATGAAATACAAATGAAAAGCTGGTGGAATTAAAAGTTAGTGGGGAGCAAATATCGAGTGTAACTTGGAAAATATTGAAATCACAGACACACATTTAATCTTGTTTTCCGTTGTCCCGCTCACAAATTTCCTCTTTTCATCGGAAAGTGGAAATAGCTTACAAAAAGATAAACAAAATGAGGGTTTCTATACAGGATCTATCTATACATGACATCTTTGCTCTTATTCTGATTGCAGTTGTAGAATTTATGAATTCAAATCATCGTTGGCCTGGGACCAGAAGCTCTCTCAAATCGAAAACTTCGCCCAATGAGACCTACATGTCTTTAGAGAATTATAAAAAAAATATGCACCTAGTGTTTTCAAACTGCATTTCATAGAAAGCTTTGCCTCTTCCTTGATTCTTGTTCTATAGCTTTCATCCCATCTGAAACCCGAAAATAAAAACTAATCGGATTATAAAACTTAAGATAATGACTATTGGGATAAATATGATGGCAGTGTCGATTTAACAATTCTTGAATTGGTTATTTATTCAGAGTAAAGGAAATCAATCTGAAAACTACCAGTTTTTTGGATACTGATTGTAGCGATGAAGGGTAAGTTTTTCGTGACATTTGTAGCTGAGTTTGAGAAATATTCCGAGGAGTTTTTCCGAGAAACAGGCAGAGACTCACAACGAAAATATCAATTTTGAAGACTTCAGTTATAGCTAGCAGACTTATTTCAACGAACATTTTTGCAAACTTAGGACCCATCGACACTTTTCCACGTAACTTCAGATAACTTGATGTAATTTTTTTTCTCCTTCTTATATTTCATAGTAATTTGTCATTATTACCTAAGCCATTGGAGTCATGAAAAAATGTGTTTAGGTTTTCTTTAATTTTTTAGAGATTTCCAGCTTTCAATTTTGAATTTGTTCACCGTTCACCGTATGTTTCTCGAACTATTGAAATTATAAAAAAAAATTCGGATATTTTTGCAGAACTCTGAAATGAACAAAATTATTTCCATGACAATTGTTGACATGCCAGAGTTCCATGACAATTGTAGACGTTTCAGTGTTCCCTGACAATTGTTGGCGTTTCAGTGTTCCATGACAATTGTTGACATTTCAGTTGGTAGAAAATGTTCATTTGTATAAATATATATTTTTTATATAAAAATTTGTTCGAATAACAGATGGACAAACATTTTCAGAAAATTGTATTCAGTTTGGGTTGATAACTCATATACAGGGTGCAGCGAGATGACCGTTGGTTAGCCGTATTTTGGAAAATAATATAATTCAAATTCTGAAAATTGGCAAGAGTAGGTTTTTTGATGTGCTCTATCGAAGAAAAATAACGTAATTGCTACAATATTCCGGATGTCGGTATAAAGTTTCTTATTTCATATAGAACGCCCTGTATTATTATAACCAGTGGTTTCACGGTTATATCTCGTCAACCATTGATGTACATATAGAAAATACTTCGTGAAAGTGCCATCTCAGAATTTTGTGAAATATGGGGTGTTCTGTTCAAGAAAGCAGTTTCAACGCATTTATTTATTTTAAGAATTAGTCATCGATTTCAAACACCTTGTATAACATTTTGGAAATGTTAGGCCTAGAAGACGATGAAATAAGGCATTTTGATGCCTTATTGTATAGGAATGTAGGTTTTCGTTGCTGGCGTCAATGTTTTGGTTGGTTTCCGGGTTTTGCCGTGATCTTTAATTATAATCTCCAAACGTTTTGACTGCAACTCAGCAGTCATCTTCAGTGGTGTGGTCGAAGTACTCCTCTTGACTTATCAACTGAAACTGAAGCTCTCATTTCTGCCTTGTCATTTGTAGTGCTGATTTTTCGCGCACTTTCTGTAGTGGCGGGTTGGCGCGTATTTCCCACAAAGAAAACGAAGAAAATATATGAGATCCACTCAAACCAGCGGGAGTTTACAGGATTCCATGTAACTGTGGTAAAGTATATATCGGTCAGACGCAAAGAAGCATTGGTAGACGCCTAGTGGAGCACAAACGGAGTTGCCGATTGTGATAGACCGAGAAATCTGCATTCGCAAAACATGCACTGTTCGACGGGAACACAAGATCCTGTTCGAAAAATACCAAGCAACATCGAATCATTATGCAACAAGAATGTATTTAGATGCCATAGAAATACACAAACACAAAGATAACTTCTACAGAAAGAAATAGAGAACATCTACCAATGATCTGGTACCCAGCATTGAAAGGCGCCAAAACAAAGCCAAGTCACCCAAATCGCGCGGGAAGTACGTCCTAACCCGCCACTACAAAAAGTGCGCGAAAAATCAGTACTATAAATGACACGACAGAAAAGAGAGCTTCAGTTTCAGTTGACAAGTCAAGCAGAGTACTTCGACCGCGCCACTGAAGATGACTGTCGAGTTGCAGTCAAAACGTTTGGAGATTATAACCAAAGAAGATCATGGCAAAACCCAGAAATCAACCAAAACATACATGCTCAGCCCGTTCATTTCTACTTGAAATGTATAGTGTAGAGAAATCGAATACATAAAATGTTGGAAATTTAATCTTCTGCGAATTCATATAAAACGAATTTTCACGCGAGTTATACAGCACGGACCCATAAAAACAAGACTTGCCAATTTTTACTGAGATCAAAATTGTCGTTAGCAAACATCAGATTCTCTGCCAGTAAACCAAAACACCAAGTAGTACCAAAAACCAATCAGTACCTCTCGGTCAACTAGTGAAATTCCTTTTGTAGTGACCAGAAGAGTATGTCACAGATTTTAATCTCAATTATTTTCAAATACAGTTGATTTTAACGTTGAAAATTTCGCTGCGCTAGAACCAAGAAACTTGAACAGCCTATTCTGATATTCCTGTACTCTGAATCAATGGCGGGATAGTGATTAGTTTCGCTGATCTTTCAACGACACTGCCAAAACGACCTCGGCCGGTCAAATTTATGATTCTTCACCATGTGGTATCATTGAGGAGGGTACGATCGTAGTACGTGGAGATATTAGTGTATATTTGATGTAAAAAGCTTGTGTGTGTGTGATGTAGTACACGTTTTCAATATACTTTAATATAGAGTGAAATTGGTGTGTATCGTAGTCATGAGAAACCGATGTTTGTGCTTGGCGTACCCCAAAGTACATTTTGATGGACTTTTTGATACTTTTTGTACAGTTTTTCGTTTTTCCATCAGTAGATTAGTGTCGTTTGGTTGTAGTTTTCACTCTTGAGTCGATTTTTCATTCGGTGTTTGACTTGATGGACTTTACAGGAACCTACTTCAACTGCATTATGTTTATGGTTGCTTCTTCAGTGGTGCTAACAGTGGTGGTGCTCAATTGTCACCATCGTACTGCCGATATCCATGAAATGCCTCAATGGGTGAGTATTGAAATTTTCACAGTTGCTTAAATCAACCTACCGCTGTGGAACACAAACGAACAAATATGATTATTACTTGGTTTCCTCACATATTCAATATCATAAATATGTCTTACGGAATATCTGTAAACAAAACTATATACTCATGTCCATCTTTTCTGTTTTTGTTCCGCAAATCTATAATATAACGATTGATCAGTAACGATAAGTTAGTCGTTGAGAATTATGTCCCATCCAGAACCACATTGCTACATAGGCATGCCTTGCTGATTCTACTTGCTTCCCGTTGTCGTTAAAAGTATAGTCGTGGAATGGGCAACTGAAAATGCAAAATCGTAAGAAGATTTATCACTTATTAGATCTTCAAGTCGAGTTGGTGCATCTAGTGGAAAAATAGAATATTATCGGAATGCAAACATATTTGCAGCAATGACTTTGTTCTTCATCGACATTCCAAAGATTGGGTCTTTTTGAGTTTGTGCTGGTACTTTCCACAAAAATCTTCTTCCACTTCTATTTCAATATCACGATGGTATTTTGGTCTACGAGCTGCACCTCCTCTTCGTAGTCCGTTTCTGAGATGAGCCGTTGCATAGTTGCATATACTCGTATGTACACTCTTCCACCAACCCAAAAAACTTGATGGGTGACTCCATACTAGCTTTCCTGAGGCCTTATATAGACTTGTGCACATTACCAATTGCACAAACCAATTTGATGCAGAGTGCAACAGACTGTTGGTTGACACTGGAAGTCACAGCAATCTGGAAATGACCTTTGACTTTTTGCCTCCAAGGAGGAAGGAAATATTAAGAACAGATAGTTATTAGTTCACAGGTGAATTGAAAACACCTCCCGGTTCCGGTACAGGTGTTTTCAGTCGCAGACGCAGGACAGAGATATCAACCTGCCTAGGAATCTATGCGACTACATTTCAAGCGGAAATTAACGCTATTGAATTGTGTGCGGAGAGATTGGAAGAATTCATCCTCATATACAAGTCAATAAAAATATTCTCCACTCACCACCTTTCACCATACAAACTAATCGGCTTCGTTAAGGAGCTGGATTTATTTGATAGAGTGTGAATAGCTGTGAGCCACAATAAACCCTTGCGAGTTGCGGTGGAGGGTCGAATAGACCCATTCACTTTGGACCTAACCTAACCTATACTGAGGCCCTACTTCTCTACTGATCAAGCCAAAAATGAAATGCATCAAAGAAAGTTCTCATGGAATCACCCTTCTAAAAGTAACCCGATCTTTTTGGATACTGAAGCCACTTGTACTTCGGGAACCTACTCTTATATGTAACCCTGTCCATTCCTGACATGACAGTCATACCAATCAGGCTTAGTTCTCAAGATGTAGCTGTTACTGCTTCACTGTAGTTAAAACAAATCCTGTTCCACCTCAAAATGAAATGGTCAAATCCCTGTGTTTGTGGTCACGGATATACAGAAAGCCTGATCCAAAATGCTAATGACTTCATGGACCCCATCCAGAACCTCGCTGCATGCCTTGTTAATTCTACTTGCTTTCCGTTGTCAGGAGAAGTATAACCGTGGAATGACGAGTGCTGGACAAAAATCTTCTTCGACTTCTATTTCAGTATTATCATGGTCTACAAGCTGCATTCCTTTTCCTTTCATTCGACGTGCTGCACACATCCATCCGATTATTATTAACGAACATACGGCTTAGTGCCCTTTTGGTATTCAGCAATCTCTGTTTTTCTCTATTAATAAATTCGGCATCGGCCGCCGGCCCCATCACAATCACCAATTCTCAGTTACCTCCAAGATCTCACGTTGGTGTCGAAACTAAGGACCAAACCGATCACGCCAACGGCCTGGGTTCAATTCTCCGAATTTTTCCATTTTCTCTGATTCCCCAGGTTCAAAGTGAACGATGTGTTCTGGGAATTTACGGCATATGGACCTTCCCACGTGACTGGTGCGCTCTGATTGGCAGACCACCCAGTTTCTTCGACTGGGTGGTTTGCCTAGTTGAAGTGCCTCCATGTCTCCCCTATTTGTATTCCATGCTAAGTTCCTTTTTGAAATGAGCCGTTGCATAGTCGCATCTATTCTTATGTATACTCTTCCACCAACTTCAGAAAATAGATGGGTGACTTTATGTTTGCTCTTCTGGGGCTACTACTGTACCCTCCTGAAAGTAACTGGCTCTTTCTGGATACTGACGCCAGTTGTACTTATGGAACCTGATCTTATATGAAGCCCTGTCCATTCCTGACAAAACATACCAACCGGGCTTTTTTCTCGTTTCGTATAGGCGGTGGAACTCTGATGAAATAAGCACTGACAAGGATCAGGATTCTGGAAATGGTCTCTAGGGATAAATCAATTATTTTCAGCAAAGTTCGACTGGACGAACGAGAAGTATCTACAAAAATTCAATATATGGGAAAACTTACACAGATGTCTGTCGGATATAATTCAGTTACCATTTCAGTATTATCCGGTTGAGTTTTTGTTTTCTGGAAGGCATTTGCTAGATCCTATTGATTAGGAACGTAGGGAGATTTGAATATTCCGAATTGCATTTCGAAATGCTTACTTTATTACTGTGCCTTAGAATTATTGGGGATGGTAATCAGATTATTCCTAAATCTCTGGTTGTGTTTTTCTTAAACCACCATAGGAAAGCCATATTTTCAGAAGTACCTGTGTTGCTAACATCTTTGTAGGACCATGGGTTATGTAATAAGTTCTTTGGGTCAAAATGTAACATTGGTACCTGCAGAAGCACATTTCTTTGCATTATCAGAGTTGAACCAAACACTTATCCAGGAGCAACTTCGGAAATGGTATTAAAGGTCCACCCATAGCATATGGAAAGACCGCGGTTTAGGCCTTCTTCTCAAACGTTTTCCACTGATTACACAAATGACAAAAGTATTTCACTCAAAGGCAAGTGAATAAAATAGTTTTTTCTCAATTCTTTGCAGATTAAGTCGGTTTTTCTCCAGTGGCTTCCGTGGATACTGGGTATGAGCAGACCAGGCAAGAAGATAACCCGAAAAACCATCCTGATGAACAGCAGGATGAAGGAACTGGAATTGAAAGAGCGGTCTTCCAAAAGCCTGTTGGCCAACGTTTTAGACATCGACGACGACTTCAGGAACGTATCGGGCGCCACCAGCGGCGGAAACAACTCCACAATAACGACCAACCTCGGCGCAGGATTCATCAGACATCCTACCACAATAGAAGACACGACGATACCTGGATCGGGTGGACAACGTGACCTGCAACACATTCTCCGGGAGCTGCAATTCATCACGAACCGAATGAAGAAAGCCGATGAAGAGGCCGAAGTTATAAGTGATTGGAAATTCGCGGCGATGGTCGTCGACAGGTTTTGCCTCATCATTTTCACTATGTTCACGATAATCGCAACAGTCGCAGTGCTGCTTTCAGCACCTCATATAATAGTTCAATAGGACTAGGAGAAGGCATAGGCCGAGTAACCGCCAATCCGGACGCCGATTGAGACTTTGAACGTTTACTGTGATAAAACAGCAGATGTGTCGGCAGTTCGGCACAATAGCAATGTGCAAATGTGCCTTTTCTGTGGAACATTCACGAGCTGTTGAACAACTAAAAGGCAGGCACCTATGTGCACGATATTGCTAATCGCTGCACTGTACACTGTACTGCTGTGGGGCCGTTGGACACTCCATCTGTCAAAATGCATTTTCACTGGCAATTGTTATTTTCGTCGTAACGTTTTCGGCGACATTGATCGGACTTTGGACATGCACTTGTGTCCTGTCATCCACTCGCTATATTAACTAATTTAGGGGCGGTATTCTCTAACTTATACGAACATGTTTATAAGCGGGGTGATATACAAAGTTCACATCTACCGGTTTTTACTCGTTGCTGACTTGATGGCTCACGTCACAATATTGGTCGTACCATTGCTGCTCATCTACCTATCTCTATCCATGAATACATATCAATTGTTCTGATGGCGACGTATCATTCTAGCAGGTAGCATCAATTTTGTGGAGCAGCTAGTAACATCTTTCCGATTCTCTCAGTGAGAAGTTTATTTGAGGAAAATTCAAGGCAAGGAGTTACTGACCCTTGGCGTTATGCAAAAAATACGACCTCACTGCCAAAAATGACAAATTGAGCAGCCACTGTCATTAGAGGGTATACAGGTAACTCAAAGTATATGGACCATGCATGCATTTTTTAAATCAGCAGTATACACGTCTTTCTATCAGTAGGATACACATCTTCAGTAGCCAGAAGTTGAAAAGCTCAGATGACCATTTGATTAGATTCAACTCTGAAGAGTTTATGCCCTGCGGTTCTATTGGGTCATTTAAACCAAGACAAAGTCAAGAACTGCACATTCTCTATTTCGATACAGGAATTACTTTTGACCCCACTTTTTCACAAGCTGAAGGTCATTAGTTATTGTGTTTCTATCAAGGTTCAGACCTTCACCTCAACACGTGTTTCAATCACAAAGTGAACATCTTCCTCTTGAAGATGATCACTTGGTGAATGAAACGTGTGTAGAGATGTTGAAAATAACAGTTTAGTGTTGTGATAAAACTCCAGTAATATTTGGTGACATGTTTGCCAGAGATTACTGACAAAGGCTGATTACATATAGTTGGAGAACACTACTTAATACTGGGCGTGGACATTTTCTCCTGAAAGAGAGAATTGAGAACATATTGAGTTCTACGAACTCTGCCGGAATGTTTTGACAAAAGTAAATGAATCACACCTTAGGGAATGAAGCAAATGACAAAATGGTAAGGGCTTTCGCGGCCAAGGTTTTCAGTGTCACTATTTTTCAGGTTTGACGGCCATTGATCTTTTGGCGAAACGTCAGGAAGAAATTCCAAACCCGTAAAATAGTGACACTGAAGCTTAGCTTAGGGAATATTTAATCATTTTTTTGTTACTCCCTCTCTATGTTGAGCAGCAGCCCTTGGAACTGAAAGCATTTGTTGAATCAGTTCTTTAGCATGGTCTGAAAATCAATACTAGTAATTTTTGTGTATTCAGACCTAAGAATAATCGTATTTTCCGCTCTCACATCAAAAACATGGTGGATCGTAATGAACATTAGTTGGTTAATGAAGTGGATGTCATATTTGACTCAAATCTTGATGATATGGAATAGATATATGAGTAAAGTAGGACAGAAAGCCTTGAAAAGCCAGTATAACAGAGGAAACTATAGAGTACAAAATTTTTATTTGAGACTTATTCAGAGAATGAGACGTCAGATCACGAACTTCCTTGATGCTAGCTGATTGAACATATCCGATAGATGATATCATTATTTCACATAAAGAAAACTATGTATAATTTTTTTGGGGTCCTGCAGATTCCAAAGATTTTATAGATGTGTCATACACGTGAAACTGGCAGCATGACATAAATGTTACCGGCTGGTCAATTTATCAATTCTCACCCAAACAGAATCGGTACGGTATTAATAGTTACCCCCAAAATTGATGCTCTCCTAGGAAATGTAGGAATTGGTTTGCAGATATTCACTTCAGGCGTGGTCACTTAGATATAAAAATATGCCCATTTGGTGCCCAATATCAAAAGGAAACTTCAAGTCAATTATCTTGTTTTGAAAAGGTCACTAGCTTCGGTTAGCTCTACAATCTATTGGGGTCAAATGATTCCGACATTGCTGTGACAATGGTGATTTCGCTGGATGATGAGGTGGAGAATATAGTGAATTCCCCGATTTTTCAAACCCCCCCAAAAAGACGAACTGTCAAAAACTCTTCAGATCACTTGTGACACATATGAGCACCGTATAAAAACTAACCTCAATCCCAGTGAGAAATTCAGCATTTGATGGAAATTTCAACAGAATCGAAGAATTTTCTATCTTTACTAGACAAGACAATGACTGAGGCTAGGAATCTTGATTGACAGATAGTAGATGGCAGAAATGCAGAGCAAATGAAATGTGGCCATCATCTCGAAAGCATCCACTTGTTTTCAATATAAGTATAAAATCAGCTCGTGTGTATTGGAGAATCACCCCGAGTACTAAGTACTACTTATTCAGTACTAAGTACAAGTAGCATAGTTAGTAGAGTATCATTAGTTCGAGGTACACACGTGTCTGCCTTTTGTTCGCCCATTGATAAAAA
This sequence comes from Leptinotarsa rubiginosa, assembly GCA_015342145.1. Taxonomy (NCBI): domain Eukaryota; kingdom Metazoa; phylum Arthropoda; class Insecta; order Coleoptera; family Chrysomelidae; genus Leptinotarsa; species Leptinotarsa rubiginosa. Next base: position 12,204 of record WOGL01000691.1, read on the forward strand.
AAAGGTGTCCACCTGCATTAAACCTATTGTGATGAACTTCGCATTTTAATAATTGAAGTTAAATATATGATAAGTTATATAGAGTTAATAGTATATTAATAATGGTGTGTAAGATAGACTGAGAATCGAAATAATTTTACTAGCTCGATATTTCAAAAAAGTATTTCACCTGCCAAATCTTTCGGAAAATTTCAGTTGGTCAGCTGTATTCATCGTTAGGAATATCATCATTCTTGCGCAGTTTATAAAATCAACTCATTCTCAGATTTGATTCCTAGTCTCCCTCTTCAGTACCTACATGGAAGCCAACAACATAACACCTCTTTTTTCTTGTTGATTTGCATTAAAATGATCGGGAGTAGACTTATCGTGCTCCAAGAAGAAAATAAAATCTCTAGATGCAATCTATCACGTCTTCTACAGGGAGCTACAGCTCCCTAAAATTTGCATCTTTTCTTCGATTTCGAAGAGCTTTATTTCGAATTGCAGAGCTCAAAAAACTGTACTTTGGAACCAAATATCATTTTCTTTGTACAAAAACCAAGGCCTGCTGCGAATATTTTTATAGGTTAAAATACAATAAATCGTTTTAGCGATTTTTTAGGAATAATTTGAATCGAATCAAAGAAATTTTTATTATGAATTAACTCAAGTATCTGATGGACTGAAAAGTGAAGTAAACGTCGAGTAATCGTTGATAACTATGTGGTAAGTTAAATAAACGAAAGGACATGTTCAATCTGATCAATTAATCATTGGACAAATTGAACAATTGAAAAACAATATTCAACAAATTATTGTGAACAGAAACAGGGATGAACGTTCATCAAATTTTTGTTGTTTCAACCAATCCACCATTCATTGTAATGCACTTGTCATAGCTTCTTCTAATATTCAATATAACTCTTCTCAGTTGTTCTGTTGTAATATATGCACAAGCTGCAGAGATTATGATGCGTAGTTTTTCTACTGACTGCGGTCTGACTACTTCACAGTACCCCAAAAGAAAAATCTAGCGGTGTCAGGTCTGGTGATCTTAGCGGCTACTCAATGTAAGGACTATTTCGACCTATCCATCGATTTCCATAATTATCATTCAGCCATTCTCTTACAATAACTGTATTATGTACAGTTGAATTGAAACTTCAAATTCAGGCGATCCTGCACTGATAAGTTATGAATTGCGACCCAAAACTCATTTCTCAAAAATTTTAAAAATATAATTCCATTCAGATCACTTCCAAAGAAAAACGGACCAATAATCTCATCATGGATTCCACACCACACGTTTATTTTATGGGAATATTGCCTTTTTGCGTTTATAACCCAATTAGGATTATCCGCAGACCAGTACCTTGAATTTTGTGACGAGACTTATCCATT
>WOGL01000692.1:0-13598 GCA_015342145.1 Leptinotarsa rubiginosa
ACTAACAAGGTATTTTCGGAACAAGAATTTACCTTGGCTTTCATTTTCCAGTCCATAAAGTTTCTGTAAGCGATTTCATATTTTTCTCTCGATGTGCTTGGTAGCAAATTATTGCAAACATCTATTGCTTTCTGAACAATTTCTGGAGGTGTATTTTCACTCTTTAAATTTTCGTATTCCATTATATTTAATATTTAATAAATCTGAACTGTTTATACTAAAACAATCAACAATAAAACTATTTTCGTCGGGTAAGTTGATAGCAATAATTATGCAGTGCTTCGGTTTTGTTATGGAAACGCTGACAATGGGCTACTTGGATATTGCTCGCGAATCGTCGGCGAAACATTGTCAACATGAAGAACGTATCATATCAATCTGACATGTAACAATTCATGACAGACTTGGGTTATCGTGATAACAGTGAGAAATTATTTCTCACTGTAATGGCGTTTTGAACGTATGAAAGCGATGAGAGGAATGGCACATTGTATAGCATCCGTAGAAAACTAAATATTTTATTCTATATCGATAAAAAACACTTTGGAATATTGTCAAAAATTAAATTAGGCGTTGTCAAGAAAACATAGAGAATAGAGTGTCCAGTTAATTTTGCCATCGAATGTGATTGAAGCGGGATCAACACAAAGAGAATTACATACTTCAATATATTTTTGGGAATATGGTCTTGTAGTATTTGAAAAAGAAGTGAAAATTATTATTATTATTTCTACATTGAAAAATTCAGTATTCATAATTTGGAGGAACAAAAAATGGATTTTTTTTAATCGTTGCATTTTCTCCAATGATTCCTTATTTTTATGAAGGATAATTTTTCAGTTTGATGTGTTCCGACAAATGTTTCCATAACTCCCAGTATAATTGAATATTTTTTAAATGTTTTGTTGATTTAAATATAAATTTCCTGTTCATATTCAACCCCAATTTTTTTTAATTTGCCACTTATCTTTAGGTCTAATTTTATGTTATTTATATTTCTGATTGAATTCAAGTTGATGTCTTCAGGTCCATTTTTATAATAATTCAATATTGAATTTTATGATATATTATTTTACAAGATTTCAAAATTTGTTCCGTTAGACAATATTCATGAATGTTCACTGCAGATTGGGTTTTGAATTCATATATGTTATTTCAGAATCGGGTGAATGTCGTACGGAACTGAGTACCTACTAAAATATTTTTTTGATATTTTCTTGGATGTATTTCATTCAAAATTATCAGCATACTTCTTCATCTCCTTAATATAGTTTTTTTCGAACTAGGGGGCTGCATCCAAACAGCCCCCTTCTTCCAAACTTTCGAAATATTCACATTAAGAATTACCTAATAATACCTCAAATACTTTCGGAAATTGATTCAAAGGAACAGAGGTTTTTATTTAACGAAATACACAATCTCGGGAATCTTCGTTCAAAGTTCGCTTCATCGAAATCATTTCATCTCCAAGCTTGTGGTGTTTATACTTTTCTATAGCATGCTTTTTTGCAGCTTTTCGCCAAATGAAAACGATGCTTGTAATTTAGATAAAGTAGTACATGGTTTCGAATATTTTCAGTCTGGGAGTTTCCATTCACTCTGCTTTACTTATACAAATTGCAACATTTCTAAGGGCCGTTTTCATCATAATGGTCTCATTATTCGAAAACCGTGTATTCAGAGAGGGCTCTAATGAAGTCTTTCAGGAGGTTGTTTCTGCATTAGGTTATGAGAGGATAGAAAATTTCATTTCATATGAAATTACAATTGGAGAAATAAGAAATAAATAGAAGTTAGGTCATTTTTTAGATATCGATAATAATCACTAGACAGAACTAAAACCTCTAACGTCTAACACAAACGAAGTCCAACAAATGAAAATATTATTTTAATATATCAGAACTGTGAAAACACTTTTCTTGATGTACGTTTCGCCAATCAAGCTGAAATTACCGAGAGACGATTTCCACTCATCTTACTTTAATTCTCTTGTTCAGACAAGATAAGAAAACGACTTATTTCGTTGTGTATCTACTAGCCAATTTGCTCTCTCATCTTCTGTCTGGTACTGTCTTGTATTGCATACATAATTTGCAGTAACCCGTAAGCAAAGTAGTTATTCATTATGTGTTTTTTAATGTATACCGAATTAGGTGAAGTATTTAAGTATTCAATCAGGTCGTGTATTCTGATTGAATTGAATTCAACAGCTCTCATTCAACCAAAAATTGAAGGACTTTTTGACTTTGAGACTTGTTCAAAAATTAATGATGGTCAAAAGTGAGCCTATCTCTGTCTAAGGTAACGAATTGACAGATTGTCAAGCAGTTCTAAATATTACTTTAAAATCGATTATTTCTTGGTCATCGTCTTCGAAAAGGTCAATATAACCATACAAAAATGAGGAACGTTATCAATGTCACAAAGTATGTACTTTTGCTAATCAAGACTACTTTCATTCCAATTAATTTAACGGATCTGATTTGCTGATCACAGTTCCAAAAGAGACGCACAGTACCGGCTCTGAAACTCAATCATGAAACTAGCAGGTAAGTACTCGAAAGGGGTTAAAGTAGAATCGTTAATACTTGAGACACTTTGCATCCTGCTGCGATTACAACTTCTAGCCGAAAGCCCATTCGATACATCTCTGAAAAGACTATACTCGTACTTTGCATTAGATTCGATTGTTTAGCATTATTGAATGAAACTAATTTGACAGATGTAGCTTCAACAAGAAGGCCGTTATCAACTGTCAAAGTTCGGAAGTCCTTGTTGGAAAATCCTTTATTTTAATTGAATCACAAAAGTAAATAAAACAAATGTCAAATAAAATTCAAAATTTGAGAAACTTTTTATTTCGAATACAAAAAACTGCTGCAGGAAATCACTTCACTATCACAAAAGCTAAACTACAGGAACCATTCTCAAAAGTAAAACCCAGTCATTGCATAATCACTTTATAAAACAATATGGCATGTCTCCGTTTTTTCAGAACTCTTTTTGAAGACTCAGCATCATGCATCTCAATGTTCAGTCACTGCGTTATAAAAGAGAGAAGATGCAGTAACATGCGCCCAAAATAAATTAATAATAAATTTTTCAATTCAGTAAACTAACACCAAACATCCAATTGAAAAAATGTTGAATTCGTAGTAACAATTATTGAAGAACTGAAAAAAGTTATTGTGGGAGTCAATTGGATGAGTTCGATAATTTTTTGTATACATTATATGATTTGATATGTATGATGTGAAAAATGAAAAACTATGACTTCATTTTGGTATAGGAATATAAGACACAATCTATAGATAACTTCCTTCTGAAACAATTCCGGATAACTTATTATTCTTCCAAAACTAAGAGATGAATGAAAATGTTGCCCTAGAGCTTACTTCATTTCATAATCATATTCAGAAGCAAATTTTGAACACCAAAACGGCGAATATTCTAAGTTACATCGTTTCGTGCATATAAAGCGAATGGAAACATTTCAAATTCAAAGAAGAAACAAACAAGTTCCTGGTAGTTTTGAGAGCATAACTACTAGCCAAATAACAATAACCGATACTATATAATTATAATCATTAATTTTCCTGTAGTTGACTCAATCTTTTGACGAGAATAAATTAACTTGGTAGCAACACTACCTAATTATGCCAACTTGATTGGCGAGTGCATCCAGAAAAGTATTAAAATAATTTTAGTGCACGAAAAGAGTTTTATCACAATGATACTTATGTGGCGAATATCCATGATAATAATTATTAATAATTTTCACACTCATCCAAGAAGCATTTTCTTACAAGGAGCTAATGTGTAGTTTCGGTTGATTACGGATGTGAAATTGTTTGGCAATTTTCATTTGAATGATCGATTTGCCATTCTAATGATACAATTATCAATAGTCACTAATAATAATAGTTATTGTATTGATTTACTACAATAAGTGCTTTGAGTACGTAGAGTCCATTTATAGTGCTGGGACTATATAGTTACAAACGTCTATTCCAGTACAAGGGAAAAGAGTGAATTTTTAAATTTTGGAGCATTTCCTGAAAATTTTATTTGAATATTGTAAGCTCTAAGCTATGATAACTTATCGAATCGCAATTGCCATTCGATGGTGCTGCAAGCAGTTTCATCGGACCAGAACCTGTCATTGCCATCGTTTTAGGCTTTGCCAAACAAGGAGTGTACAACTGGATAGCAAGAAGATTTGTGGACTTCTGGCAGAATCTTACAGGATTGGCTCACTCCAAGGCATTTATTCACCCATCGAAGCTTGATACCAAACAGTTGTTGGACTACAGTAGAGATGAACTACGATGTCTAACAGGCCTTCTTACAGGTCACTGTTATTTGAATCATCATATGCAGAGACTCGGACTGTTGGAAGACAGTGTGTGTCGCCTCTGTTCGGGAAATGATAAAACATCAGAGTACATACTTTGTGCCTGCCCCGCTGAGGACCGAATCAGGTTTTTAGAGTTCGCCAGAGCCGTACTCTTACAATCTGATTTGAAAGACCACTCACCACACAAACTAATCGGCTTCGTTAAGAAGCCGGGTTTATTTTCGAGTGTTAATAGGTGTGAGCCACAATAAACCCTTGCGGGTTGCAGTGGAGGGTCGAATGGACTCAGTCACTTTGGACCTAACCTAACCTAACCATTCGATGAGTCCGAAATATATAACGAGTAGCTAGTTTGCATTCAGAAACTACCCAAAGTATTAATTTTGAAAGCATACTTCAGATTTTTTGTGTTTACTTTTGAATATTAATATGTCACTTGAGATAGGTATCAGTATCTGTTATGGAGTTTAATTGGAATTTTCGTTTCAAACGAAACTTGAGAAGAAACACTATGCCGTCTGCAAAACCAATAATTTGTCGTGTGCTACTTCAATGAAAGGAATTATTCAGATAAATAATAAAAAGTATTGGTCCTAAAAATGTAGTTACTTGGTGAAAAACCGAGTTCAACCTTTTGCACAGAGCAAATACTAACAACACAATGCTCTCTGTCAATTGGACAGAGTTGGAAGGAAGAGCAATGTCTGCTTTGATTTATCAGGTGCTGATGTTGAATTCTGCCATTTGTTAGGTTAGGTTATTATCTTTTGTACTGAGTAACCTTTCATTAATAGCAATTATTATTATTACTATTATTGATTATATGTTTCCACAGTAATTTGAGTGTAAATCCTCTACTACTTACTCCCTCTACTCTGACTGACTCAACTAGAGTTACATAAATTCATATTCCGAATCACTTCAGTTTCAATCCTTCAATTTGATGATATATCTGAACTACGAAACAGGAAAAAAGACCCTTCTATTCGATCAAAGAAATGCTTGTCAGACCACGTTGTATGTTTTGTATGTTCTCTCCCTTATTTACCAAACAACCGGTGAATAGATAATTAGGCAAACACACTTATTCATTTGTTCTGCTTTCAATATAACATTTAAGTACTTGATATCGTTAGAGCAGGGGCGAGTAAGAGCGATCTTTCGTACCACAATATTTATCGTCATATGTAAATAATGATTGACAAGCGCCAAAAGAGATTGCGATTTGAGGCTGGCTGCCAGAGAATTGATCCAGTGGCGTCACAGTTTGCCTTGAGTGAGGCCATCTTTATTTTGGTAAATAAGAAAGTTTATACTTTTTCATGAGACTGGTGTATTAAAACAACAAAAATGTTTCTCTTGAAAGATCATTTCAGTACCGAAATAGCGGGTTAGGTTGAGGTGAACTTCAAAGTGAGAGAGTTCAACCCGCGAGCTGAAACAGGTGACTATAAGATTGTTTTAATCAAATAAGAAAGCTAATTTTATATATGAAACTCTCACAGAGTATTTTATAGTCAGCTCTCAAAACTGAAAATCAGAAGGTGAAATGTTTTTAGAGAGAAATGTGTCTAGAGCTGGCATGGCATTAATTACCGCTTGTATAATTCAATTTGTGTGAACCTAATACTTGAGTCGAGAGTTGAATAGGTGTCGGAAATATAAGTTCAGTAGTTTTCCTTTACGTTACGATCACGATCGTATTGGAAAGGGTATATTTCTTTATGAGAAATCAGTTAAAACCCGTTTGGCTTTCAACTTCTCCATCATTATATGCAAAGTGGGGACTTCCGAAAAAAGGGATGACAAAATTGAATACATCACAGAAGTGTGCGGATCACGCGCAGATTCAAACCGACACAAGAAAAATTCCATCAGGAACTACTACTTCTAATTGTGACTATTGGATTACATGGAAATCACTTTTTCTCATTCTGTTTGTCTAAAAATGAAATTCACTCATAGGAACACTATCGATATAAAGTTTCACTCACTTTAAAAACTTCCATCTGGAACTTGATAGGTTGCAAACATGACCGAATTTTGAAAATAAAAGTATGAAAACTCTTGAGAAAGCCGTTGTATAACGAAACACGTGTTGAGGTTTTGAAAACTGTCCAGTGGAAATCTCACAATAACGTGTTATTCGAACTAAATATTCAATATTATGGTTCGCTGGCAGAAATAATTCAGATTAAATCAATAGATTTATCTAATGCTTAACTGAACTATTCATTTTGAATATAAAAGCAATAAATCACTCAATAGTTCATAAATTATTCACAACATTACCTAGGTAGAAGTTATTTTCAACTGTATAGTTTAAAGGAGGACGTTGCTGACAATGTATCACACATTTCTATTTATAATTTTGTATATGGTTTTTAAAATTTTCAAGTGATTTTCTTTAGAGAATTCGAAAATCAAGTGAAATATTCAGAAATTAATCATTTACGAAGACTTCGAGAATTTTGACATGTTTCGAGTTATTGACATCTTTAAAGGTGAATTTCGATATTCAGACTGGCAAGATGAATTTTTTGATGTGACACTATTCTGTTCAAAAAAAATCTGTTTAAAATCTGTTTTTCCGTTAACCAGCTGTCGCACCCCTACGAACGACAACCCTCAGAAGTCGAAACTTGTGCGAGCCAAGGACTAACGAGGTCTTACTAACACGTTACTTATATTTACTAAACACGTGTGATTACTAACACGTTGCTTATATTTATTTGAACATTTCATGCAATATATTCGGTGTAGGTATATATGTGAATGAATTTAATTCATTGTTTTCATTTCTTTCCTTTGAGTTGACATTAGGTGAAATGACATTCAGTTCATAGCGGCAAATAATTTTCCCAGCGAATTTTTACGTTACAGTTATGAATTCATCATTTGTATCTTGAAAGCTGCAATTTTTTCATCGTTCAGAAGTGATTTTCTACATTTAATGGAGTGTTAACATGAAATTCACTTCCTCCGTCATGAAGTTAGTTCCAATCTAGAAATGCATTCCATTTTGAGTTCGAAATTTTCATCGGAAACAGTAAAACAATATAAAAACTAATGAAAAAATTCAGCGGCACTGTGCATTTGAATTCATCAAACTCTGAAATTGACTTTCGAAAACACATTTTTGATCAGGTCAGTTTCCGATTCACGCAAATTCCTCCCAAAAGTGATTTGAATACGCCAGTGGAAGGGAAAACCGACCGAAATACCGGATCCGAACGATGTTGACGCATGTTTTCAGGCTTCGTTGCCTGATGGTATTGATCATTGGTGCCAAAACCTGAATCGGATGTTCGCTATTACTTTTTTGCTGGAATTTAGCCAGATTTTTATGCGTCCGTGTATTCGAACCTTTCTCGTTTGATTGATATCGATAATGATTGTAGGCCAAACGTTTTTGTAACTGGCGTGAGTTATTTCGATTTCGGTATTGAACAATTTCTGATAACGGAGTACGTTTGCTATTGTTCTCTACAGATTTGGAAAAAAATTGTTACCTGGATACGTGCCTCAGGTAATCCAATTTTTTCGGCTAGCCGCTCCCTTGCAAATACATCTGGATAGTGCGTTCGTTCAAATTCTGAAACAAAAAAATCATTTATCACCATACTGAGTGTGAAAATATTTCTCAAAATGTAAACATATATCAATACCAAACCAATCAATATACTCGTAATATATATAGTTCAGACAACAATCCTCCAATATATTTACAAAGCTCTTCGAAAATGTATTTCAGCAGCAGCAAATTTTTCAGAGAAAGTTGAGGTTAATGAATCTTGAAACCGATATTGTAAACCTAAAAACTTTATGAAACCGAATAAATGACAAATAATGGAAATTCAAACCAATGAACAAATAAGAAGGATGGATCAAAAGGTCCTTTTCATATTTTGAAATTTTGTCATGAAAATTTTCATCTGACTGAAAGAGGTTATGAAATTTTGAATATGAATATAACAAAATATACCATCGAAGGACAGGTAACAAAGCTGTAGGCATGAGTAATGAGAAGATGAAGAAAAATGCTCAAAGCGCACTATACTCGAGGATTTGAAAGAAATGGACCAGTAAGATAGGTTCCACAGAAATATAGAAAATTGATGATCAAATGTGAAAGAACGGAATCCCCGAAGAACAAAGAACTTTAGAAAGCTGTTGATGTGAGAGTTCAGATAGAATTTGATATGAATCTTCTACTGTGTTTACGAAAAAAGACATTAAAATGGATATTTCTTATAAATCGATACGAAAAAATTCTGAAAGTGATACTGACCCTAATGGAACAGAGAATAACATTTCATTCTCAAACAAGGTTGCCACCTAATTGAAACGCAGAAAAAATAATAATCACTAGACGATAGATCAGGACTGTATTGAGATTGATCCAATTATTTCCAGCCAAAAGACAGAAGATCGTTTTTACCATGAACTTTACTGATTTAGCGTTGAATTACGAGTGATTTCGTGGCCTCAGCTGTGAAAGCACCCATTTTACAGTTGACAGCATTATCAAAAGGCGGAGATATTTTAAACATCCAGAAACAAATCTAACTATATTTGATTAATTCCGTCTGTGGTTTCCTGAAAGATGTTGAAGCACGGTGTGCATGCGATTAAAGCCGACCGGAACGCTGCGGTGGCGTAATTTGAAAACGATACTTTCTTTGAAAACATATCTCTTATTTGAATCGAAGACTAATCTACTCAATACCGCGCCTGTAACTGATTTTTTTAGTTATGAATGTATTTTTTTTAGAGTCAATTGTCAAAACAATCGTTGTTGAATAATGAAAATCAGCACCATTCTAGAGAAGGACATACTTCGTTTTCTCCATGAGTATATGTGTGGGATGAAATACAGTTTTATGTTCATCAAGACAGTTGGAGAATAAGAAATATGTTGACTATTTCGATCTCCGAACTGTTTCTCCGACGGGTTTCTTTTTCTCACTTGCAGATTTCGAATATGAAACACGATATATAGTTTCAAATGGTGTTAGTATCAATGTGATGAGTTGAAATACATAGTTTCATAGATATTCGGTTTATTATTATTATTTTGAATTAATTAAAAACAAAACAGTAACAGTAACAGGAACTGTAATCTCAACAGTAACAGTTATCATGTACAGATTGCTGATTACAGGTATGATGATACAAAATTACTTATTGTATTAATATAAATACTTCTTATCTCCCTTCATATATTGGAATCTTTATCCTAAGTGTGCTTATGTTATGTTAGGTATCCCATATTCAAAAAGAGATTTTTACTTTGTCAGACAGAATACGTTTAGTTTTTCTGGAGAATGGAGTTTCCAAATAATTCCGACAACAGAAAATATATTTTTAATAATAATGGTAATTGAGATAAATGATCAGATATAAAACTCCATTGTACCTATTATAATAAAATGTTTGAACAACTACTCATCTATACTGAATTAGATGAATTTGAATTTTTCTGCACGGATTTCCATAGAACTCACAAGTTCTTCGTCTTTCAAGGAAATATAATTGAACTTTATTGAATAGTTCAGTGAAAGTGAGTTACTACTAATTAGCATAAATATATGACACAACTTTAGTCTATGGAAATTATCAGTGAAAACGTTAAGCCATCGTTAAAAACAAGATTCTGAGAAAATATCACGTTTGTATGATTTTTTCAAGGAAAGGAAGTGTTACAAACAGTTATGTAATGGATTCCACTTGATATGTTATATGTTATTATTATTGAAAAATTCATTTGGAAAATGTTATCGGTACTAATGAACTTTTCATCATCATATATATTCAAAAAAGTGGAACATAATACTGTTCATACCTTTTTCCAAACTATCGATTTGTTCATTCGTGAAAGATGTTCTATTCCTCTGAAGCTTCCTTTTCAGTCTCAGCCTCAATTGTGAATCTTCATCGCCCGAAGAGTTGTGCTCTGAATTTCCATCTGAAGTATTTTCGTGCATCACGTCAGCTGAAACAACAGAAAACAGCACATGAGCGCAATTTTATTGAACTTACTTTTGTTTTCAGTCATAACTTGGGATATTTGCATTTTGAAGGATACGCATATTGTTGTAAAATCCACAACCCCCAGGGAATGCTTTGCTGAAAGCTTGAGAATTCAGATAAAATGTACACTTCATTCAAGACGGTGAAGTTTTAGAAGTTTATTTAATGAAATTGCAGTTTTCACACAGTAATCAGGAAATGAAGCAGTATATGGCGAATATTTTTTGTATTATTATTCTCTGAAAATATCTTCTTCCACGATTGCTGATTGCTCAGTGGTCGGGATAAGATTAAAGAAATGGTCAATTTTCAACAGACATAGATGACATCCTGATAATGGTCGTGATAGTAACGTTATCAACTTCGCCTTATATGAAAGAGATTGTGCATCTCATTTCAGAAACCACATTATGACATTACCACAACTGTATATAAGATCTGAATACTAGGACGTTTCTTTGGTTTTCTGTACAAAACATTGTGGGATACTTCCAAAGGAAGAAAGCAATTGAGTTCAAAATTAACTCTCTACAAAGATGTGTACTTTCAGATACAGACTGGAAGAAAAAACCCCTTCCGAAAGAACTACTCCCACATGAACATTGAAGTACACGAAAATCACTTTTTCAGAAATCAAAAATCATCCATAGAAACTTACAAAATATAACATATAAACTCTATAGGGTATCTTTTCTCACAGTAAAAGGAATTTCATAACGTTCCACACTGTATAAGTTATACAGATCCACGACAATAATCACCATTGATTAGATTCAACTTCTGATGAAGAACATTATTCATGTATACAACTCGCTTCTCATATTATATCAGATGGAGGTTAAGTCTAAATTTACATTCAGAGAGGTTATTACATCAATGATTCCTATACAGATCTCGTTGACTGTGGTTAAATCAAGAAAATGTTACTTACGCTAATGGCCAATTGAAAGTAATAAAGAAATATTGAGAAATTCTATCTTCACATTTCCGAAATGACGTTTCGCTTTTTCAGGACCTTCATCAAAATAATTTTTCCCAATACGGATCTGAACCTTTTTCTGATCTTCTCTTGTAAAAAATCATGTAGAGTTCGATTCGAAGAGTTTTCATTCATTTCACGTCGTCTTCAGTGATTGCATGCAGTTAAACACTGCTCTTTTGGACGCTTATGGATAGTCTGTATAACATAAGAGATTCCTCAATAGTCATCAGTCAATATATGTAATAAAATTCTAACTGATCACTGCTTGTTCCCCTGTTTATCTGTGTATCAACTGATTCTGGTACGGTATTTCATTGATGTGTTGTGATAAGCTTCATTTAAAATTCATTGTTTCATAAATCAAAATCGGTTCGTAAATGAAAATGTTACGTCAATTCAAGGAATCACGTCAAATATTTATTGGGAAGAAAATATCAACTATCAAAAAACCTTTTCAGTTTAACAGGCTGAAGTTACGTCTTTATAGTATCTGGGATGATATCCTTATGAATCAGAGATAGGTGAATGCATATATTCATCCTGTTAGGATATCTGAAAATACCAAAAACTGGAATACACGTATTGAAATTCACGGGTTAGGTCAAAAGTGAGTGGGTCTATTCGAACTCCACCACAACTCGCAAGGGTTTATTGTGGCTCACACCTATTCATACTCGACCAAATAAACCCAGCTTCTTAATAAAGCCGATTGGTTTGTATGGTGTTATGGTCTTTCAGGTCAGAGTACGGCTCTGCCAAACTCTGAAAACCTGATGCGGTCCCCAGCGGGGTAGGCACTGATGTTTCATCATTTTTCAAACAGAGGCGACACGCACTGTCTTCCGACAGTCCGAGTCTCTGCGTGTGATGATTCAGATGACAGTAACCTGTGAGAAGGCCTGTAAGACATCGTAGTTCATTCCTACTGCAGTCCAACAACTATTTGGTATCAAGGGTGAGTGAGATTATGCCAGAAGTCTATAAATATTCTTGTCATCCGAGCGTTCAATGTTTGTTTGGCGAAGCCTAAAGCGATACCAATGATAGATTCTGGTCCGATGAAGCTGCTTGTAACACACTCCTTTGCAAGGCAGTCAGCAGCCTCATTGCCTTTCAGGCCAGTATGACCATGAATCCAGACCAGAGACAATATGTTAAGTCTTCTTATCGAGGGGAGTCATTTATGGCAGTATGCTCACAATTTAGACGTTGATCGGTAAGAGTAACGTCTAAATTGCTTCCAACGCCGCTTGACTGTGCTTCAATATTTCCTTTTCCCGGAGGTTCTAGTCCTCTCTATTCGGGAACAGTACTTTATACGGCAGTTCGTAGTTGACAGTTGGAGGCATAAAGTCAGAGGTCATTCCCAGAATGATGAGACTTTCAGTGTCATCCACTAGTCTGTTGTACTCTGCATTAAGTTGATTTGTGCTACTGGCAATGTGTGCAAGTCTATAGGCAGTCCAGAAAAATGTGAAGAGGAGGTACATCTACAAGGATCTCCATGGCCGCTGACGGTGTGTTACTGATAGCACCATTGAAGGCCAGACAAGCCTGTTTCTGTAAGCCAGAGAGTTTCGCCTGAGCTGTTTTCTGTAAAGCCTTCGGCCACCAAGCAATTGCTCCATCAGTGATCATTGGTCTGACAATCATCACATGAATCCATTGGATTTGTTTGGGACCTTAATCCCAAGTTTTACCACAAATCATTCGACATGTCTATAGGAACAGTGTTATTGAGTTGACTAGAAACTTCTCAGTTTAATATTTGTGTTATTTCAACTCGGATATTTTTTTATAAAGAAATCTATCTCTTAGGTAAAAAATATATCGATTTCTTTAAAGAAAAATTGCTTATTCGAAAAAGTTTCCCAATATGTAATAATACTGCAAAATAACTGGGCCTCACTGTATACAATTACTGAAGAGGGTTTCAAATAAACGATACCTTCTCGAATCAAACTATGTGATACGGTAAAACTTCGTTTTGTGGACACCCGGCGATTTTGAAAAAATTTTTGACTGTACTTACGTATTTTGATGCGTAGATTACGAATCCGAAAGAAAAAAGCGGCGCTCTCCCTTATTTAAAAAGTTACGGCCCTTCAAAGTTCAGAAAAGGGCAACTTTTCAGCCTTCTTTTTCACCCAATAAACTATTTAAAAACACAAGCATTTATTCACTAGGTCACCTTTACACCTTATTCCTCCTTCTTTGACACTTTTC
>WOGL01000693.1:0-13575 GCA_015342145.1 Leptinotarsa rubiginosa
TTTGTCTTCTTCTTTTTCATAGTTGTTTATTTTTTGTGTTATCTTCGTGTTTGGCTTGTATGTGATGTTGATGTTCAGTGGTTTGAAGACGTTTGTTAGTTTTTTGGTTTGGTGTCCTACGTACGTAAATGCTGTCCATCGTTGTGTTGTTTTGTCTGTTGGGGTGGCTTGATCCTTGTTCTGTATTTTTTGTTTGATTCTGTTTTCTAGTTTATCTATTGTCTTTTGGGTGTATCCGTTTTCGTTCGCTATTTGGTATATGACTTTCCGTTCTTTGTTTCGGGCTTCATTGCTGAGTGGTATCCTCAACATTCTATATATGAATGCGTTATAGGCAGCCATTTTGTGTGATGGTGGATGATTTGAACTTGCGGGTATCATCATCTCATTCTTTTCTATTTAGTTAGACTTGTGAACTTTATATTTTTGATATTACTCATAATAATATTCTATATATGAATAAAACAGAAACTAAAAATTTCACACCATCGAGTTTATCGACGCGAGTGTTTTTTTTGTGATCCAAATTAATTGCTGAAATAAATCCCCGGATGTTGGAAATTCCAAACAAAATCAGTCTCAGTTACAAAGTATTAACAGAATTTCCAGGAGAATTTCATAATTCTGTTTATGCTGAATTTTACTTTGAGCATCTTAATATTAATTGAATGAATTAAATAACTCTTTTGCTTCGAGAAAGCAGTAATTAGCAGAATATTGAGTTAATAATAATAATCCCCGTGGTATTCATTACGCTGAATACCCATTTAATTAGCTCATTAGTTGTTTAATTGATGTTACAAACTTCACAAACTCTGTAAATAAAGTTTCTCGCGAGATTTGGTCAGGCAGGCGGTTGGTGGGATTTCTCTGTAAGCGACGTTTTGATAATTAGTAATCATTTGTTGGATGAGCGACTTCAGATGCTGGAGATGTAAAGAAAACTAATTTCCCAATACACACAGTGAGAGAGAGATAGTGATTGGAAGGAGATATCCTGGCTCAGGAAATTAAAATTTTTTGAAAAATTATGAGTTGACTGTTCGTAAGCAGATGTGTATATTTGGAGACCAATTTTGAATTTGTGAAACAAATAAATTATTATTTTCATTTTTGTTGGTGGGCAATCTAATCGTGTCAGTTATAACGGTAGGGTTGCCTTTTCCTGGCGTACAAAATTGAGTCCTTTGAAAAGCGTCTCTGGCTAGGAAGGGTATAGAATCGCCCATAACCGGCTGGATCTATGCCATGCTAGTAAACAGAACTGCAACAAAGACTCTTCAAGGCGAGGCCATCAGGTTCAGGGTCACCAGGGGCTGCCTTCAAGGTGGGGTACTATCTTCATTTCTGTGGTCGCTCCTGATGGATAATCTGCTTGATGCCCTTGACAGAAGAAAAGTTGATCTGCAAGCTTATACAGATGACCTTGTCATCCTAACAAGGTCCACGTCGGGAAGGGTAGCTTGTAATATCCTTCAGAGCACATTGGATGTTGTTCAAAGTTAGTGCCTGAGGGAGCAGATGTCTGTCAACCCCAGCAAAACTGTGTTAATCCCCTGCACCAAGAGGAGAAAATTGGACGATCTAACGCCAATTTCCCTCACTGGTGAGGTCATTCCATTTGGAACGAAGGTGGAATATCTTGACATTGTCCTTGATAAAAGACTCACCTGGAACGCTCACTTGGAAAAAGTTTTACACAAAGCTAGACTGTCTCTATGGATATGTCGAAGGATTTGTGTTGAAACTTATGGTTTAGGTCCCAAACAAATCCATTGGATTTATGTGATGATTGTCAGACCAATGATCACTTATTGACCAGTTGCTTGGTGGCCGAAGGCTTCACAGAAAACGGCCCAAGCCAAGCTCCCTGGCTCACAGAGACAGGCTTGTCTGGCTATCACTGGTGCCATCAGTACCACACCGTCAGCGGCCATGGAGATCCTTCTAGATCTACCTCCTCTCCACATTTTTCTGGAGAGAGAGGATAGATGGACTGCGTACAGACTTGTGCACATTGCCAATTGCACAAATCAATTAAATGCAGAGTGCAACAGACTGTTGGTTGACACTGAAAGTCACAGCATTCTGGAAATGACTTCTGACTTTATGCCTCCATCTGTCAACTACGAACTGCCTTATAAAGTACTATTCCCGAGTAGAGAGGACTGGATCCTTCGGGAGAAGGAAATATTAGGAGCAGATAGTTGTTGGTTCACAGATGGGTCAAAAACACCTTCCGGTTTTGGTGCAGGTGTTTTTAGTCGCAGACACAGGACAGAGATATCTACCTGCATAGGAAGTTATGCGACTGTATTTCAAGCGGAAATTTACGATATTGAATTGTGTGCGGAGAATTTGGATCAATCCAACTTCACACACAAGTCAATAAAAATATTATCGGACAGTCAAGCGGCGTTGGAAGCTCCTGGCTCCTACCGAGCAAAGTCTAAATTGATAGCAAATTGCCAAAAACAACTCTCCTCGATAGAAAGACTTAATAGATTGTCTCTGGTCTGGATAACTGGCCTGGAATGTAATAAAGCTGCTGACTCTCTTGCAAAGGATGGTGCTGCAAGCGGCTTCATCGGACCAGAACCTGCCATTGGCATCGCTTTGGGCTTTGCCAAACAAACATTGAACACCTGGATGGCAAGAAGATTTATGGACATCTGGCAGAATCTTCCAGGATTGGCTCACTCCAAGGCGTTTATCCACCCTTCGAAGCTTGATACCAAACAGTTGTTAGACTACAGTAGGGATGAACTACGATGTCTAACAGGCCTTCTTACTGGTCACTGTCATTTGAATCATCATATGCAAAGACTTGGACTGTCGGAAGACACTGTGTCTCCTTTGTTTGGAAAATGATGAAACAGCAGAGCATATACTTTGTGCCTGCCCCGCTAGGGACCAAATCAGGTTCTTAGAGTTCGGAAGATCCATACTCTCACCATCTGACCTGAAAGACCACTCACCATACAAAGTAATCGGCTTCGTTAAGAAACTAGGTTTATTTGGCCGAGTATGAATAGGTGTGAGCCACAATAAATCCTTGCGGGTTGCGGTGGAGAGTCGAATAGACCAACTAGTGTACAGTTTTAAAGTTCGTGATAAATATATATCGTTGAAGTCCGATTTTAACTTTTTCTCTCAGAATCGACAATACTTGAACACACTGTACAATCAAACTCAATCTTATTTCACTACCATACTGACAATACATCAAACTAATGCTCAACTATCTATCTATTTTTCCGAAACAAACCGTCTTTCCTACACATCATGGTAAAGCACTTATAAGCCAATTTAACTCTCTGGAAACAAATTTCGAAAAGTCACGGCGTTCTAGTATTTTCCGAAGGAGCTATAAGTGAGGCTGAGCATGACCTTGTCGCAGTCGATGGGAGAAGACCAGCGTTATTTATTTCAGGGGATAATTTACAACAGTAGTGATACGAATATGAAAACTCAAAGCAGTACCTAGGGTAACTCCAAGATCTATTTTGTGGAAAATTGATAATAAGTTGTTTTGTATAATCAAAGATGAGCTGAGATTTGGATCTATAATATCTCATAACAAGGCATTTATCAACATTTATTAGGTATACACCATACCATTTTCTTGACATTAGTTTGAAAAACTGTTGAGGATCGGTGTGGTAAATTTAGGGCGTCATTGTGAGAATATATTCTGTTCCACTGAAGACACTGTATCAAATATCATTTATAAAAATGTTGCATAACAAGGGTTATAGGTTGGACTTTTGAGGGACACCAGATTTGACTGAAAAGTATCTGGATATGTAGGTAGTTAGTTACTCTGACCGTTGCATTCTCTGATCAAGATAGTCTTCAATACACTCCAGAAATTATCCTGATAGGCAAACGTAACTGAGTTCATGTACTACTTTCACAAAATGTAGAAAATAATTGCAGCAAGGAATATTCCAAAAATTTGCTTCGCTAGTAAGAGTTACTTAATCTAATACTTAAGGAAAATGACACCAAATTAGTAACATGTCATATGATCTCGATTTGACATAACTATATAATTAAAATCTGAGACGAATTTACCATTGATGAATGGAGTGCTTTTGATGTCTAATTTTCGTCCTGATTTCTTTGTAGTCTCTTCAAATAAACTATTAATATCACTGTTTTTCTGTACTGCTAAATTTTCGGAAGCGTTTCATATGTTGTAGATGTGCAACAAGAAAGGATTTTTACATATTCCGACTGGGGCGCCAGCCGCGGGGGAAAGGGCGCTTCAATGTTTCTCTATTTCCTTAAATTTCCGGTGGGTGAATTTACACTTAGTATCAGCATTGCACCCGTGCGGAGCAGGGGCGGCGCACTAATCAATCACCTTATAAGATAATGAGGGCAGATTTTTTCAACTGTCTTATTTATATTTGCTTTTCATTTTCTCCTCAAAATATGCATTTCCAGAATGTAATTTGAATACCCATTCTACAAAAATGTGATTAATAATTAAAAGTAATTAATTTTTTTGTTATATAATATCTCAATTTTGATTTTCTAGTCACAAACGGCATTTTTAAAAAATAACTTGTATTTTCAATACCCCTTTAAAGCAAAAAAAAACAGGAAAAAGACAAGGAAGAGAGTTATGGGGTGATTAATGTTTTTTCATATAGATCATATTAATTTTTATTATTCATTAAAAATATGCATTTTCAGAAAATAATTTCAATATTAAATTTACTCTGCAATATATTTTCCTTTATGAATATTAGCTTCAGTTTTTAACTAAATGAGCCATTGTTTTGACCAGTGACCATTGTGCATAATATAATAAGTTTTGTTCATCATCAAAAATTGATATTGTTCAAAAGAAGAACATGATTCAAGCACAAGAAGGGTTATTTTCAAGTAATCAGAGTCTTGAAAAATGTCATCATAAACCTTGACATTTAGGTCAGATACTCAGCAAGGAGGCGACATATTTTTGAATATAGTTTCAGTGAAGTTTTGTGACAATAGGACAAGATGTGCTTCATGTGGCTGAAGTTTCTACTCATTAAGATAAGTTGTACAAAAGTAGGTTTTTTAACGAAAAAAAGTTTTCAACTAACCTTCCTAGGACTTTTCATCTGTGACAATATGAAAAACAAAAAATTGTAATACAGAGCTTTATGCAGATGTAGAAAAAGCAAATTCATACTTCATCTCGAATATTTACTGTGTAAATTCAATATATTTTTTCACGAAATTTTTTCATAAATGCCTATTCCAACTTGAAACAAAAATCTCCCTTCCTTTAGAATTGAAAAAATCAGTTTTTCATTCCTGCGAAAAGCTGTAAGTTTTTCAACTGTTTTTTAGAAAACTTTTGGATATAACTTGCTCCATAATTTGTTATCGTTTCAAAGCGTGAACTTTTCTGAATAGTCTTGTAGTAAAAATAACCAAAAAAATTCAGACAAAAACCTATAAAATTCCAGTCACTCAATGTTTATCCCAAGTAATTAAACAAGACATTAGCACATGAAACATTGAAAATCAAAATGTAATGTGCATTTGACGATTCCTAACAAGTTTCAAAGAATATCTATTAGATGATCGTTATGAGACCATTCCATTCTTCAACTACTCATATATTTCAACTATTCATATATAATCAATCCCACAAATAAGTATTTCCAGGAGTAATTTTCTTGACAGCACCAGCTTTTTGGCCTGCTTCCAGTTGTGAAGGAATGGGTGCTATTACTTCTGGAGGAGAGACTTCACGTCTTGGATCTCTGGTGTAGTAATAATTGGCGCTCAGTTTGTGAGCTGGACCGTCTGGAAGTATTGGGAGAGGCGGGGAGCGTGTGGAAATTGTGTCTTGAAATCTGAATAAAAAAATATGAATATTTACAAATCATTATAACCACTTTAAAAATACTAACCTCAGAGCCAAAGTATGTTTTCTACCTAACAGAAAATCTCGCAAGTTTTGTAGAAATGGATTAACGTCGTGAAACTGAACTTTTGGTGGCATTTTCCTTTTCACAAGATAATTTTAATTAAAATGTTACAAAATGAATTTTGACTGTTTTGAGGTTAGAACTTGACAGTTGCATAACAGATTTTAGAATCGGTTTCGTGATTCAAGTTGATGTGCGTTACTTCTTGAGGATGTGCTTGTACGAAATCTAGTAGTTAATTTTTAAAGGAAATTCAGATTGTCATCTTCGGATAATAAAAATCATAAGGCATAAAGATTCTTACATATTGTATCGTTTAGTCGAAATCTAGAAGTTTATTCACTTGTTCATGGAGAAGAATTGTTATTATAGAATATGAAAAATATAATAATTAATTGGAGTAATAAGTGGATTCCTTGAATTGTTTCTGATGAAATTACTAACTTAGGGAAAATCTATATTTATCATATTATCAAATGACAAAGCTGCCTTTTTCCAAATTTATAAGTATTCCAAATATCGTGTTTTATAAAATATGGGAAAATATTGCATTTTTTATCGATAATGCACGTTCACATTAGGTGTTTCTCTATCCTTTATTTCTCAATACATATTAATGAAGGATAGAGTACACCGAATTGCACTGGTTTTACCAACGGAAAATATCATTGGCTGCATACTAAATCAACGAGACCATTAAAATAAAATATTTGAAATAATTATATATTTTCGAATTTTTCAAATGACACTTCAATTCTCAATGAATCCACATCAAACCTAGTACAATTTGGAACTACTTTCAATTTCGAAAGTTAGGTGGATTTATACAGCAGTCTTAAATACCTAATATTGTACCTAATAGGTAATTTGTTAGGTTGAAGCATGCTGTCCATTTAACCACTTTCGACTTTAGTCGAAATTTGTGCGAGCTGAGAATAAACAAGGCCATACCTTTAATGTGCTATTTCCCACCACCTAGTAAGTTGGATCATTTTCAGAACGCACTCAAGCTGTGATAAGTTTTTAGTATTGATAAATATTGGCCACTGGTCTATTACGCAGAAGGGAAGCAAAGACCATAAAAAAAGAGAAGAAATATGGGCCAATAAAAATCCTATCTTATGACCTAAAACCTTGTCTTACATCAGGTGTATGAATATATATTTTTGAAAAATTCATGATTTACCACGATATATTGCATATACCTACTATCAGCTTAGCTACAATAAACCCTCGTGGGTTGCAGTGAAGTGTCGAATAGACCTTTTATTAACATAATTTGAAAGTGGAACTTATTAAACAAAAAATATGGAATATCAAGTAATACTAATTAAGACTGTGATGAGAAATAAAATGATGTTATATTAGCTTCACATTATTTTTTTATTGGATTATAGGTTGATGTAATCCTCGACTTCACTATTTAATCATTAAGAAAACACTTGGGAAATTTTATATAAATATATTTTCAACAAATTTCAAACAGTACAGTAACTAAAACATCAACTATCATTTTCTGCAATGTTTTCAACAAGAATATAATGAACATGAGCTGAAAACACTGCGACAAGCCCGAACATTTTTAGTAGCCAGATCATTAGTACAAAAAAACTAAAAATATTCAGACTCTACTTTCTCACAGAGAAATTCGATTATAAAAAATGGAAATGATGTTTGCGCTTATTCTACCTTAGCTAAAATGTCTGATTCTCTGAACAGATGGTATTCAGCGTTGTCTTCCAAATTAACTTTGGTGCCGCCATACTCTGGAAGTAGTACTTTTTCTCCAACTTTCACTGATAATGGGGCAAGAGAACCATCCTGTAAAAAATCAATATTTATGTTAAATGTCTAATATGGCACATCTATTTGAGAGATCCACTATTAACCTCATTTTTTTTTATAACATAGTACAAAGGGAAAATTATAACTTTTGGAAAAAAGAATCATTTATGTACAATCTGGAGTTTCTGATATGAAAGTAAAGATTACAGTATCAACAGACTGTTCTGACTTGATATGGTTTACAGGACATGACTGTTGGAATAAGGATATTTTCTACATAATAAATTGTATGAAGTGGCAATTCAATTGATTTTCAATAACTGAATTATTTCAGTATATGGGGAATTGTGGCTTATCTAACTTTAAAAAATTCTGATTGACTCTGCTTTATTACATGACCGTCAGGACTGCGAATGATTAGGTGGCTCAGGCAGTTGAAATATCCTACCTAGAACCTAACGTCTTTAATGGTAGTTATCGATGCTGTTGATATCTGAAGAAAAAACTGAAGAACTTACTTGTAATCTAGCACCAGGTCCAACAGCCACTACCGTGCCCTGCAAAACTTTGTCTTGTGCTTTTTCTGGAATCACGATTCCTCCTTTCGTTTGGGTTACAGCTTCAAATTTCTTAATTAAAACTCTGTCGAAGAGAGGAATCAATCTTTTTGCTGCTCCAGACTGAAAATAGAATAAAATTTAACACATGATTCCAAGAGTTGGGAAAAGATCGATAAAAACGTGCACGAGGCATTTTGAAGGTTAAAAAATTCATACCATCCAGATTAAAGTTCAACTTACCATCTTTGGTATTTTATTTGTGATTGAGTTGAGAAAAATAAATGCGGTTTGAAACAGTCTCAATACTCGCTAAAATTCTATTAATTAAACTCAAAAAGTTTTGGTATATTATCTTTCCTTTCAATATGTGAAAAAGTGCGACGAGAACATTCGAGAGTATGTCGTGAATCATATTCGATTTTGGTTTTCTGCTACTAAATAGGTGAGCTATCAGCCACTAGATGTCAATGAAAAAATTGTTGTTCATGATTTGGCGGTTTTATCGTTACCTGTAATTGTAAGTTTATTCAACTGTTTCTCATCGTTGTTTAGAAATTATAATTTGAAAGAAAATAATAATAATAATGATGACTTTGTTTCTATATAAAAAGTACAAATGTAATGATATTTGAGTACAATTCGGGTATTGGTGTAAATTTGGATTTGTAATACTTAGTTCGGTTATCAGTAACTAGGTGTCCAATAAAGTCGATAAATCGGGATTGTGGCATATTGTGGGCCGTTAATACAGAAAATCAAGAAAAACAGTGGTCTGTCAGACTACCTCAGTCGAGGTCGGTATCTCATAAAAAGATGTCGCCGCGTACATAAAAGTTTTTTCATATTCTAGACAAGACAGAATAAAGGTTACCTAATTTATAAATACAGTTAATATTTGATAGAAATTTAGAAATAAAGGTAACATTTGATAGACACTGCCAAGGATACAAAGGTCCTAGAATTTTATCTACCTATGCACGAAATTTTACGTTTGTTGTTTTAAAAAATCTCTCAAAAACACTCTTTAGTGGACTTTTTTTTTCACACCAACAAAACTCCAGTATCTCTAGTATCTCAAAATTCAAGTATCTCCAACAAATGAAGTGGATGAATGCTGTTGTGTGTGCTGTTGTAAAGCAGGTCAGTTTGGTTTCCATTTCTTTTTTACTTTCGGATTTTAGAGGAAGCTGTGGACCCATTTTTTTAATACATAATTATCACACTGGTCTACTAAACAATTTTTTTGCATTTACTTGTTAATTTCTGCAAAAGAATATTGCAATAGTAGGTATATGTAAATGTCATAACGGATATTTGAATGGTTGTGACTACGGTTCTTTCTGGCAATGACTAATTATGGAAATAACGAAAACTATTTTATCGATTGTTGATTCATTTGGATGAATTTAATCATATTGTATTATGAAAGTTTCAAAAAATGTTTAAACAAGTCGTTCATTTCGAAATTCTTGTTTTATAAGTTTTTGGATCTTATTTATATGAATTTTACTTCAAACATTTCGTTGGAAAATATATTCTTCTAGCCCTAGCCAGTAGTAAAAAATCTGTCGCATCGTGTGACCCGCTATGTTTACTCTCCATGGAGTGGAACTGCTTTTCCTGATTAGGGAATATCGGATGGCGATTAATAAATCGATAATTTTATCAACAAGAACAGTTGGGTCCCTTTAGCCACGATCGGCACCTGGTAATAGACAATATCACTTCGAATAGGGTGGTGCAAAATATTATATACTGATTCAGTCCGTTCAATATCAATTGGTTGAGGATTGAATAATTTTGATCAGGGGTGTATTTGTATTCTGATATTTTGAGTCCACTATCTTTCACTTAACAATGTTTTTTTGTAGAAAGAGATGATGAATTCATGGACAAAAATCGGTAAGGAAATTTTTCATTAAAAAATGGTATGTAATAAATTCGATAGGAAAATAAAAAAACTGTGATAGCTTAGTTTAGAGGTTCTATTTAGTTGATTTCTGGTGATTGATGAAAATTACGCCGTTCCACTCACATATTCAATAATTAAAAAAGTTGCCCATTTCAACTACATCCAAAAACTTCATACACCTTCAGTGGTATTTATAGAAAAAAAATCGTCAGTTGCCCTCCTTCAGTTACCAAATAAAACATTCATATCCAAGCCCACATCGTAGTTTGGCTGGTAAATTTTAATATTTCTTTGTTTTTACATGTACTTCGTAGATGATATTCGTCTCACCGGAATTCGAAAACTCTACCACAAACTCGTAATCGAAACAGATTTCATAACTTTCATTAATGTACGTGGACTACATTTTCAAGACTTTCTGAGATGAATTAACAGTTACGTTTAACGCCTCGTTTTCCACTCAAAACCGTAAAAAGCAACGTATGCAATAAATCTATCATTGAATTTTTTTTCCCAGTTAAGGTAGGAAATATGTGATCCCAAATGTATGAACTGGAGAAGAAAAAAATCAGATATGATTAGTAATTAGCAGCACAGACACGAAAAGAATAAAATAAACTCAAAAATAGAATGTGGAAAACAAGCTTATTTCTATAGCTCGACAAACAATTTCGAAAACAAAACAAAGAATATTTGACGACTTGTAAATCAGGGACTGTAATGGAAGTACTGAAAATAATTAATAGCTTCAGAAACGAAAGACCCGCAGCGTTTGATGTTCCTCTGTTATTTTGAAGGAAAGTTTCTTTCAATTTGTTTCGCCTCCAACCCAATTAATTAATTATTTGGCGAGGAAAGGAAAATTTCCAGATACACTGAAGATATCTAAGGTAATACCTGTCTAAGGAAAAGGACAGACACTTCTACTCTCAAATTATAAAGACATTGCTTAACCTTTTAAAAATGTAAAATGATTTGAAATCCCTGAAAGAACTAATAAAAAAGACAGTAGATGAACCACGAA
The DNA here is from genome assembly GCA_015342145.1 of Leptinotarsa rubiginosa. Taxonomy (NCBI): domain Eukaryota; kingdom Metazoa; phylum Arthropoda; class Insecta; order Coleoptera; family Chrysomelidae; genus Leptinotarsa; species Leptinotarsa rubiginosa. The sequence goes on from WOGL01000693.1 coordinate 11,218, forward strand.
TCCAACCACCATCAATCGACTAAAAGAGGAATCATCAAGATTCGATTAAACCGTGCTTTTAAGCTCTGTAATACGAAGGAAGGTCTCGAGAAGGAACTAGACATCATCATAACTGTATATCCAACACCTCATTAACGTACCTTTGGGCGGTCAGGGATCCGTTGGGGCTGATTGTCTGTACGATCATTGAGTGTCATTCCACCTCACACCATTATTGATCCACCTCCAAATGGAACACTTGAAGATAAGCAGCAGAGAATAAAATGTTAATTCCTTCTACTGTATACTCTGACTCGATCATTATTATGAAGGCATTGCTAAATCTTTTGAAAATATAAAATGATTTGAAATTCCTGTAAGAACTAATGAAAAAGACAGTATCTGAACCACGAATCCCACCACCATCAATCGACTAAAAGAAGAATTATCAAGAGTCTATTAGACCGTGCTTTTGGGCTCTGTAATACAAAAGAAAGTCTCGAGAAGGAACTGTATAACGGAGACCTCAGCTGCAGATTATGCAACGAAGGGATAGAAACAGCTCTACACATCTTATGCGAATGTGAGGCATTGAATCAGCAGGAGCCTCGCAAGGAAGAGAAGCCGTCACAACCAGTGCTTGCACTTCCCTACATCAGAGAATTATCGGAAAGGATAAAAAGAATTGGGTCCAAGTACAACATCAGAACCTGCTTCAGATCCAGAAACACCATCTGTAGCAGCTTCACGAAAACCAGGCCACCAAACGCGGACTGCGATTCCAAGAATTGCATTTACCAGAAATTGCGTGCGGAAAATTCTATATCGGTGAAACTAAGAGGCCATTGAATTTTCGCATTGTCGAGCACAAGATACACACATAGCGAGGGGAAACCAGCAAATCAGGAATAGCAGAGCATATTTGGACCCATCAACACAACATCGAGTGGTCCCAAGCTGAGATCATACACAGGGAGGAACATTGGTTAAGGAGGAAATTCAAAGAAGCCGCATACATGTTGTCCAACAATGTATTCAGTCAAGCTAGCGTAGAGATACGCAACAAATGGAAACCCATAATCAAGCAAAAAATGGCCAACTCCCGCCAAACAGTCATCTCCCACTATACTGGTGAAGCGAAAAAAGGAAAGCGGAGATAAGTGAAAGTACTCGAATGACCCATAAATAGTCATCTCTCGGAGAAATTAGTTCAGTCATCACCCGAAGACGATTATGGATACTAACAATAGAAACGCCGTAAAATAACTTGGCTTGGAATCACTTCTATTTTATTTCACTGTTATTTTATTTTAGGTTTTTTTTTGCTCAATATAATTGTTATTTTCAGCTATTCTTTCTCAATTCTTCTTTTTTATTAGTTCTTTCAGGGATTTCAAATTATTTTATATAATATCAGACAATGGAAGTCTGAACTAATAAAACTCATCATGAAACATTGTCAATCACCTTCAAACAAAGTTTGAAAAAGTAGTTTGCAATTAAATGATGCCATATTCAAACTCAAATAACATTATTACCTGTGAGCATTGAGGCTATAGGACTGGGTGTGACCACATTTTTACAATCTGTACATGAAAAAAAGACAAAAGTTAACACACTTATGGTGTGTTCGTGAGCATTCTATTGCTTGAATCTGGATTTATTGTATGAGAAGTTGAACGTACCTAGTGCGTAAACGAAACCCTGTGAACTTTTGGATTCGCTCCTATATTTCAAATCGCCGGATTTACAACAATATCAGAACTCCTGCATCTTGAGGCCGTTATTTTTTCCTTTGAACGTGATTTGCCAGAGTATTACCGAGATCATGAAGATCTATTTGAATGGGGTCTTTCATTAAGCCCTTCCTATCTTTGAATTTAAATGAAACAAATAGTGTGTGAGATATCATCAAATTGTTTTATTAGTTTGAAAGACCTATTGATGTCATTATGTGTGGAATATAACATCATTCGAATGTCCTCCACGGCGTCTTTGGGTGGAGCACATCCGAAACGTCCGATTTTTCATGACTCTGGCCCATAAATCTGGCTGAATTTGACATATGGCATGGGTTATGTTGGCTTTCAGGACCGCTGTGCAGGGCCGTCGCCATGGGGGGATGGGGGGAGCCTCCCCCTCCTGCTTTTTCGACTTGGGAAATAGTTGGGAAATTTTGGGCCGTGAAGAAAAATAATAGTAAAAAATGAATGAAAATTAAAAAAATAAAAATGAGAGAAAAGAAAGGGAGAGGTAATAAAAAAAAGGAAAGAACCAGGAGAAGGTTGGGATTTCCCAACATGCATAACTTGGAGATCCCATACTTTGAAATTCTGAGTTTTTTGAAAACTTCAAAAAAGTTTAATTTCTCCCAAGTAA
>WOGL01000694.1:0-13564 GCA_015342145.1 Leptinotarsa rubiginosa
TCTGAGCTTTATGAAGCATCAGTTCTCTGGTTCGGAAGAGTGTTCCAAGTGTTTGAGAAGCAGCCTTTGCAATTCCAGCGACATGATTGTGCCAAGACATATTGGTGTCCATTTTAACCCCCAACAAACTTATCGAAGCAGAAAGTGGAATTATTTGTCCTGACATTATTATAATATCCGGTTCGAAGACATTTATCTTTTTGAAGAAAACCTGCCTGGGTTTTTGTGGCATTGAATTGAACCGGGTTAGTTCCATCCCATTTCGAAATAACTTCTAGATCCTCATTAAGATATGCAACCTCTGCATTTTTCCTATAGAAATTATCGTGCTCATTCATGATATTTTTAAAATATCAAGTATCAGAATAAGTTTGAGACATTTTTAAATAAAGGAACCGCGTTTTTTTTACTTAATTGCTTATAATTATAATTGAGACTTGCCTTCCTTTCAAACCACGTTCCAAAATGAATATGACTTGTAAAGCAAAAAAAAGTACATGAATGAATATACGACATAACTCTTCAATTAGTACTATACTCAACAAAATTACAAATATACCTCAAGTCTTCGTTTCGTAATATGAAATTCTTCTTCTTAGTTTGGGAACTTACCACCTAATCGACCTCAAAAACAAATTGGCAATGTCGCAGGCAGTCAGAAAAACAAAAATAGAAGAAGTAGAAAATTGAATTTTGCAACACGAAGTTTCACGTGTTGCCAAGTTCCTATCAAATGTTATGACGTCACGATCATCGTTTTGGAAAAACAACTGACAAAAAAATTGCAAAAAAAATCAAACGAGGTTCTATTGTACATGCATTTTTCACCTACGCTGTTATCTCATATCATATCAGTGTTATGGTCCATTCGGAAAATGTCTAATGTTAACCAGACTGAATAACTTTTTTAGAGATCAATTGCCCTAACACCAAACTGATATTTTTGCACTCGACGCGCGTTTCGCCAACAAAGTTAGCATCCTCAGGAGAAGAAAATTTTCTTCTTGGTTAGGGAAATTGATCTCTAAAAAAGTTATTCAACTTTCACACCAAAGGTTCCAATCTCATCGTTATTAACCAGACTATCACGGAGATCGACACGCCTACGGCTGACGGGTGCTTGTTTCTTCTTCTTTTTTCCGATGCGTTCGAACTTGGTCCGTGGCTACAGAGCCTTAAGGCCGATCAAGGTTGCCGCGGATAGATCGTTCGAAGAAAATTGCTATCGAGGGATACCTGGAAATGCCGAGTGAATCATCTAAAGAATGTTGTGAATGGATTTGTAACGTGGTGAAATGACTCGGATTGCGTTGTGGGTGTCTATTCATGAAGTAAATGGCGGTAAATCTGGGAAATATCGTAAATGTGATGTACACACGAGTGCTGGTGTTCTGATTTCTGCGATTCAGTTGCGTTTTTTTCGTGGTTTAGCAGAGGTACACCACGTCAAAGTGCATTAAACGTAGTTGAATGATCTCACTCCGCTGAACTTAGTGACCAGTGAATGCTGAAGAGGATAAGCAACTTTCTGAAAATAAATCTATAATAAAAGTTTTTGCAAATTACTTTTTTTTTGAGATCTATTATCCAAAAAGACACAAATCTATCCAAAGCGATATATTCCTCCAACCCAGTGATTCACAATTAAAAAAAAGTTCAAAAAAAAACAGAGTTGAAAAAAAATCATAATTTTTTAATACCAACTGCTTTTTTGTTTCTTTTTTTCATTTCATCTCCTGCTTCGTTTTTTTCCATATAAATAGAACTCAAAATCTTGATTTTGATTTTTAAATAGCCGAATCATTATATTTTATTCTTAAGTAAACCCGTTCTATAAATGGAAAGATTATAAAAGAAGACAATTTGAATTCTATTTAAAAATATCTATCTTGAACTATCTTTCCCACGTCCGCTATTGTCGAGGAGGCATACATCATTGTTATTGGAAATTAGATGACAGCGCCATGGCGGCGAAAGTGCAAAACACATGTATTCGTTGAATCTAGGTTATACATTCAACTATATCTGCAAACCAGTGTGTTTTGACCATGTTTTGATATAGTTCAACTATTTTTATTGGATTTTTTTTCGGTATGTTGACTACTAAGATAATTAATCAATGTATTTGTGTTTAGTTCACAATATTGATACCAGGGGGAGTATCGCTCATTTCGAATTCTCTATAGTTTTCATATTACGCATTACAAGTACAGATTTACTGTCAAAATATTAGCCTTGCTAAAATGGCATTAGTATGACGGCTGTGGGATCTTGAACTATGTGAAAAAGTTGAAAAATTCGTGTTAGATGTCACGTCGACATCGTATGTTAAAACGTAGAAGGCCCCACACGTTAAAACCGCACTCAGATCTGCCTGAGGAATTTCCCACATTCTGAATAATTGAATATTATTGAATTCTCAGATATTCTAATGTTATTCAATGCTGTATAAACGAGTTTCACTGGTGACTGCAAAAAATGTCTGTTTTCGTTATTATTGACGTCCCGTTTTGCTAGTAAGCATTTCTGGTATCGATTACGGCGGATGAATTTCCATTATCAACAATTAAATGAAATCGAGTTGCTACCAAATTGTGTAATATGACAAGGTTACAGTTCCAGTACTAAAGTAATGCCGTACGATACCATAATTACACGCGCCGTTGAATGTTTTCGTATTCTGGCGCTTTTTTATGGATTGCGGTTGTCGAAGTTTTGCCATAAGTTCACACTAAGACAATAAAAACTGTAAAAAGAAAGACGTTCGGCTTAATATTGGTTATTTGGACTAGTGCAAGTTTTTTAATGAAATTTATTTAAACTTGCGTATTTTTGTCCGCTTATCACAAATGAAAAGTCAAAATTTGGCGCTACGCATATATTTTCTCAAAATCCAGTAAAAACAATAGTCGTTATGGTCACAACATTTAAAATGAATTTGGTCACACTGTAAAACTTATTAATATTGCCTGATTCAATTTTCTTCTTCTTCTTCTTCTTTTCCTTTTGTATTTTTATGGCTCTGACTGTGCGTGCGGCATTGCCAACCTGTTCATGAAATCGATTTGATGGTATGTTCCGAAATTGAGAGGCACTTCGTATTGCGAAACAGATACTTCATATTTGAATTTTATTGAAAATATATTTGATTGCGTAGTATGAATTCAATAGTAATGTCGTACTTTCATTCATTTACTTTTTTCTGCTTTACAAAAATTATACAAACCTCGATTTTCTTTCGAAAGGCAAACATTTGGATAATACTTCATGATGAATGGAACCATTTTTTATAGAACTAACGATAAATATTGATTTCATCATTTTTTATGAAAAATCTGAAGGTATTTTTTTGTAATCATATTCTGAAACGATATCTTCGCTTCACTAGAAGGTTTTGTTATTATTTATTCTCAATAGAGAAAGGTCACGAGACTTAGCCAAAGCTAGATTCAACTAAACAACTAGAAAAACATTAATGGTTTTTCAAGTTCTAGTGAGAAATAGTATATTATTCAACCAGCGAGAAATGTGCGATTGAACATTGTATGATTTATAGTGAAAATCATACAATAAACTGTAATAATGAGTTTTTTTTATGAATTTGCTCATCTGTGATAGGCTTCGAAGATAGATCATTTTTGCTACTTACTCAAAAAAACGTTAAAATAATTGACGATTTTTACAATGGTCCCAGAAAAAGGCACTTTTTTCAAGATTGTCCTTTGGTGCCCTGACAAAATACCCAGTTACAGAACAAAATGGTATGGCACAAATGGTCTGTGATATGTAGGGAAAACACTGAAAATATTAAAAGACCAGTGACTAATTACATTGTAAAGGACACATCTTTGAAAAAGCATTAGTTTCTAGTTCAATTTTGTTACACTGCCAACAGAACCAATAAAAAACCCTTATAAGTGTCAATGAGTTTCACAAACAATTGAGTGTCTGAGTAAGAGAAGGGGTTATGTCACACGAATTGTTCGTTTTTTGTTTTAATGTTTCCGGACCGTGCTGCCACCTATGGACCATAATACGAACTCCTTGGAAGTGTGCCATACCCCTATAATTTTCAAAATGAATAAAAATTTAGTGTATGTTTGACTTATTCTAATAAAACCTTCATTTTCTCAAAAAGTTGATTTTATGGCATGTCCCTTCTCTTACTGAGGCACTCAATTGTAGTTTTGAGGAAATTCAACGTTTGGTACGAAAAACATTAATGTGGCAAGTGAACAACGATCTACAGCAGGCGATCGTGAAAAAAAAGATCGTCATTTGAAAAATTTTGAGTGAATTCCTGAAACACTCGATTATTCGACTTCTGATTGACCGTATCTAAAAATGTAGATCGAAGAACGAAATTTGCCCCAAAGTTCTTCCCCAAGTGACATTTTTCGTTTGAGTATATCTGTGGGGAAAATAAAAAGAAGTTGAATTTTGTTTGGAAGTTATGTATTATTCAGTTTCACGTTATTCATTATCACGATATCCTTGATAAGAGTTTTGAACAAGTTGTTTTCAGGTGTTTTGCGAGACTAATCGAAATGAGTGAAATTCCTAAATATTAGTCTCGCTTTTATGTTGTAAACATATATGCCTGACGCATGATATCTGGCGAGTAGGTATATTTGTTTCTATTTGATGATTTCCAAACAAGTTCACCAGGAACTAACACAGTGTAGATATTATTATATTCAATGGATACATAAAAATTCGTCAATTTTTTCGTTGCTAAAATTGGTCATTGTTGTGTTTCGATGGGTGCAAAAATAAAGAAGAGAATTTGAAATACGGAAAGACTGCATACAGTTCTGAGACGATCGGTAAACAATTTGGAATACAAATTTTCAAAGTAGGATAATCCTATTAAGTCCTGCAGCATGAAAGAAAGTCGGAAATGAAGTACATTTTCGAAACATCTCAGACATGATTATAAATGAATTATTGACAATTACCTCCACGAAAAATATACCGCTTGCTCCTGTCAAGCTACATGATTTGTTTATCTATTCTACTTCAGTAGAAAATCTTAATGAAAGGCAAGTTAGAACAGGTACTGATAAATGTTTGTAATGCACAATAAATAGTTATTTTAAAACGAACTTACTACTCGGTGAAATTTGTAATTCCACGAAAACGAAAAAAATGTACCCAGAAAACTTCAATTGAATGCATGGTAGATAAAACTTCAATATTGTGAAATTTGTGTGAAGCTAACATAATATCCCAAAGATAAGCAACTGATGTCATTAATAAAGCGTACACATAACGTTGTTTTTGTTTTTTCTTTATTGCGGCCATGTTGTACACACCGCTTTGTTTCCAAGGCTAAGTGGAGATGGCAAGTAGCCAAAACAGAAGAGTATCGCTTTTATTGTTTTCATTGGTGTTAATTTCTTTATTTTAGGATGGCTTTTATTGTTTGCTAATAACCGTTTTCTGTTTGACGTTCTTGTCGAATTAGGATGGTTAACGAGTATGTGGCAATGTACAGGGCGGAGGTTGAAAACATTATTTGTTCGATTCAATATTATTCAATTTTATCATGCTTTGTATCGCTACGTAGTACTAGTACCTAGTAGCTACGAATTTTCCCAGTCCTCATCACGTAACTGAAGTGAGACGAAAAGGAGGTGATGGAAGCATCACAAATATACCGGTCCCTGCTGTTCTTGTAGATTATAATAAATACATGAATGCAGTTGATAAATTTGATCAGATGCGGGCCGTTTATGGCATTGATCGTAAAAGTGAAAAGTGGTGGCACAGAATAATGTTCTTTTTCTTGGATGCTGCTGTTGTGAATTCGTTCATCTTATACAAATTACTTGGTCTTCCGAAGTTATCAATGAAAGACTTCCGCAGAAGTATCATAGATCATTTAGTCGCTGATAAATTGGTATCATCTTCAAGAACATCAACTGAATTGACGATACCAATAAAGAAAATGAAACCTTGTCAAAGTCTGGCTTTGAGGCTTACACAGAGTGCACATCAGCCTGAACGAACGAGTAGAAGGAGATGCGCTCTTTGCAGTTCAGGAGAGTTTGAGATTAGAACAAACTGGTTGTGTTCAGTTTGTAAAGTTCCACTTTGTCTTGGGAAAAACAAAACATGTTTCCAGACATATCACAGCAATTTCAAATGAGGGAAATTTCATGAAAAATTTCAACTAATGGAATGGTGGGTTAAATTTTGAACCTCTTTTTCTGAAAAAATTGGTTAATTTAAATTTTTTTGGTTGTTTGTTTTCTTTTCTTGAATAATTTCCATTTGGTTTGTTGATAAATTTCTCAAAAAATTGGCGAAAAAATAAAGCTGTACATCTAGGGGGTGTTTAATTTTGAATTTCCTGTACCTGAAAGAGTTAAATGACGTCATCGGCGTTCCATGTTTGCCTCAAAGTGTCATAACTGGTGATGAATCATGAGTATATGATTATGATATTGTTCCAATGGAAAAGCCCAGGAGAGCGAAGAACAAAAAAGTACGCCAAGTTCGATCAAATGTCAAGATTTTGCTAACTGTTTTCTCCGATTAATTACCGTAGCGTAGTGCATCAATAAGAAGTATCATCTTGAAGATATGCATATACGAAGACAACGTCAAGCATTGTGGAAAAATCACACCATACTCACCAGATTTGTCACCCTGCGACTTTTTGCTATTACCAAGGTTGAAGTGACCAAAAATTAAGTCAAAATAGAAAATGTGATGAATCAATTCTAATAAAATATAAATATGTTTGTTCGGCTGTTGGCACATATCAATCATCAGAAAGAGACATACGTCAAGATTTGTACAGAATTCCAAAGAGTCCGCATAATGAACCAGCAGTTGTAGGTACTTTAATTATGAATCTACACACGGTAAGCGATTATCATACATCACTTAACACACTGAATGTCTGTTGTGCGATGACATAATTTGCGCTGATCCGGTTAATTTGATTTAATCATCTTTAATGCATTCGTGTCATGACGGGAAATGAATTATTTCGTATTGTCGACATCATTACCAGATTTCACTAATGAATGGAAATTAGCGAGGTGTAATGTTCATCTATTGTAAATTGTTTTGAAGGAATCCATCAATATCAATTCCTTTGAATTGTCTGCGTTCATCGTTATCTTAATTTTACTGCTCCGCCATATTCTACGCAGATAGATACGCTTCCTTTTGGAAATTCATTGGATTTTGAATACTAATCTGTTTATACTGCAAATCGTTTATTGAAACGAGAAACGATTACTGTAAATTCTGTCAGCTTAAACATATATGTTATTTCTGATACATATTTTAGGTATATTCAACTATATTTTTGTTCTATTTCTATAGATTGGAATTGAAAATGGGACATTATACCATTAATGTAGTAATAAAACCATTTTCTGGTGTTTGAAGGTGATTGACAATGTTTCATAATGAATTTCGTTAGTTCGGACTTCCATTGTCTGATATTACATAAAGTGATTTGAAATCCCTGAAAGAACTAATAAAAAATATTGAAAATAGCTGAAAATAACAATTATAACTATCAAGCAAAAAAACCTTAAATATAAGTGAAAATAGAACAATTGAACAAAAAATAATAAAAAGTTAAGATATTCCAAGCCAAGTTACTTCACGTCGTTTCGATTGTTGATACTAACAATCGAAACGTCGTGAAGTAAGTTGTTAAATTGTTCTATTTTTACTTGTATTTTATTTCACTGTTATTTCATTTCAGGGTTTTTTGCTTACAGTAATTGTTATTTTCAGCTATTTTCAATTCTTCTTTTTTTATTAGTTCTTTCAGGGATTTCAAATCATTTTATATAATATCAGACAATGGAAGTCCGAACTAACGAAATTCAACAATTAGTATTAATCGAATCAATGATTGACAGGCCAAGAACCCAAATTAGGTCATAAAATACGAGCGAGTAACCCAATGACGATGTTAGAAGCATCAACTCAAATAAAACGTAAGGTACAGCTCTCTTATTTCGAAAATCAAAGATTAAACACACGTCTACCCCCAATCAGAGTCAAAACAAACCAAGACAAATGTCAAACGCTCAAAATAATTTCGAAAAAAATTATACGCAAACTCAAAATCCTATAAGACCCATCGGAAATCGAAGTCAAAGTTTTCAAAAACCACATAACATACAAATACAAGAAGCTATTGTATACATAATGGGAACGGCGTAACCGTTCATTGCTATCATGGATTATCAATTCAATGGGAATGCAACTCCCGGCTTTCTTTGAACATATTAAACAAGTAGTGAAATGTCTATTGTGTCATCATTTATTACCTTCTTATAGGTAGGTATTGCTCTTATTGTAGAAGTTATGTAATTGAGGGTCAAATGTCGGTGACCTTCGTCTTACTATGTCTCGAGTATTTATCACTGGCATTGGCACAGTGAATGCGTTTCATGATCGTATGAATTATAAGGTATCCAATTTGTACCTAGACAGGTTGTATGGCTAGGCGTGTTGCGTAGTTGTGAATTACAGACATTCCACGGTTTCTGTTTTGATGAATATTTTAAATGGAGAGATTACAGTTTTATTGTAGTTAACGATTTTGTATTCTTCTATTACGTTGAAAAAGGCGATATAAATCTAAACAGTGCAAGAGCACATGTGCTCTTTTGAAAGAACATGGCGGCAAATATTTCAACATGCACGTAAGACACATAAAATATAAATTTTTTTCACGAGGGACTTTTTCAATATTTTTCAATGCTGTTTACAGGAATCCATTGTTCTAGGGCGGAAAGTTCTTAAGATGTCTATATTGAAAATATGTTTCTCATGTTGAAGTATTGCACTTTCTTGGCCTATGTGAATGTTACAGTTTCGGATTTCCATTGATTTGAAATCCATGAAGAGAAAAAATGAAGTGAAAAATCAATGTAACGTCAAAGAAAGAACTAATTGGGATGAGCTAATCAAAAATTGAATAATATCAAAAAATCAGAAAAGAAATAAAAATAGTATGGAATTCGAAAATATAAAATGTTAATTTTTAGATAGAATACATTATTGTGGCCTGTAATAAAAATTAATTATTGAATGGGTTGAAAAAATAAGTGATATGTTATATGCAAAAAATAAAAATTGAAAAATAATAATTAACATAATTGATGCAAAAAAGGAAAAAGACTTCACCCAAGCTACTTTATGCAATTTCTATTGATAATATCTACAATCGTATTAACATACCTACTACTGATCTCTGAAGATCACTTATAGATCACTTTGGCGCTTTCATCTATCCTTCTCTAATCTCAGTTTTCTAGTTCAGTGCAAATAAAAATATGCAATATATGCATACATTTTTATATAACAATTTGATCAAAATATAATAATTTTTCAATTTTGAGAAGTCGTTTTGAATATTGCTCATGAGTTAATAAAAATAGACTGTTTCAGTAGTATTGAATTTCTTTTGAATATTTCTAACAATAATGTTTTGTCAATGGAATGAACAAGTTCACTTGCAGACGCTTTTCAGGTTAACCAGACAACCCAGAGTATTCCGTTGAAATAGCGGATGAAATCCTACGATAAACCACATATTTGTAACCGGTGTAATCACGTAATCTAACCTAGAATGCCTAGTGACCATTATTGCAAGAAATATTTATGTCTACGAGATCTTTAACTGTTCAGCAATATCGATGATGACGCTATCAACTAAACCGCCGAAAAATCTTAAAATGAGAATTTGAAAACATTCGTCGGTGAATTTTTGAGTTTTCAAGTCATGAGTTGTATATCATTATCATGATAAGTATAATGAATGAGTCAAACAATTTAATAAGAACACATCAAGCCCATAAATATTATAAGTTATTGAGAAAATCGAACAATAGATGAAGACTCAAAACTCAAAAGTAAACAGTAAAGAGTGAGATAAAATGTAAACTAAGAAACAAAATTGATTATTATACTGATAGTTTCTGAAAATTTTCAAGTGGCATGAATAGCGATGTTCTTGCTCTTAGTCGAGTTTTAAAACGGAAATCAAAATATATAAAGAAGGAGACATTCAAAAGAAGGTAGATGAGATTTCAATAGAATCGTTCAAAGATAAATACAGAGTATAACAAGTACGTTGAAATATTTGAGTGACGTATTCCTGAGATAATTGTAAGAAAAAAAGTCTATATAAACTTGTGTGCGGAAATGCTTCATTTCGGAGATATAGGGTGTTTTTCATAAATAACTCTTACAAAAAATAAATTACTTGCACAAAATTTGGTACCCGGGAATTTTTTGACGTAGGAAACCATAATTTTGAATTGATTTTTATGTAACTTCTAGAGGACTCTGCGTACGCTGATATTATTTATTTCAAACTGCCTTAACTTTTTTGAGTGGGAACTTTTGGCACTTTTCTTGAAAAAACCTAATTCTCACACCTTTTCTAAGTAAAAAAGGTACACTTCTTCAACAACCCTGGAGTGATCATTTTCGAGATATTTACAAATTTTCTATATCGATGCATATTACTTAGCTCCTAGGGCGCTAAGTGAAGTTGCTGAGAACATTAGAAAAACTATCTCATCCTGCTCATCCTGCAAAGGTCTCATAATGGGAAACCCACTTAGTCCTATACTGGCAGAGATTTTTATGGACGATTTGGAGACAAAAATACACAGTAACCCACTGGTAAGAAGTTTCGTGTATTGGTATAGATATGTGGATGATATCCTGGTATGTTTCACAGGAACGCACAGACAATTGAGAATGATTTTGAATTTCATCAATTCTCTCCACCCTTCTATCACATTCACAATAGAGATGGAAAAAGACGACTCTATAAATTTTTTGGATTTGACAACAACAAAAGTTAACAATAAACATGATTTTTCAATTTATCGTAAACCGGCACATACAGATATTATCATTCATAATTCGTCCACCTACCCGTATCAGCACAAAGTAGCAGCTTTCAACAGTATGATCCTCAGACTGATAAATGTGCCCCTGTCAGAGACGAATTTCAATAAGGAACTGAACATAATAAAACAAATAGCCATCAAAAATGATTACGATAGCAGTTTAACACATTCTTTAGTATCAAAAAAGTTATACAGCCAAGCTTTGAAGGTCAAATTGGAAGATAACCTGTTGGAGAGTATGGAAATAAACAAATTCAAAAACTCTCAATACCTCATGAACGATAAAACTGAATTCAATAATTCTTTATTATTGAATCTGTTCATTTCCAGGTGAAAATAGTAAAGTATATTTACGGTTCTTTCGAAAAATTTGTTTATATAGTTATCGAATTCATACCTGACCTTTCCAGGTAGATTCATTCATCAGAAAGTAGGCATACGAGTAGATAATATATTAGAGTATAAAATGGTTGTAATTTAGAAGGAAGTTTTAGTTTACGCTTGAGGAAGCTATTGTATAGCAAAACACGTGTCGCGGTTTTTGTAAAACCCTTTATAGTGAAAATCATACAATAAACTGTATCAATTAGTTTTTTTATGTGGATCTCGTCCACATAGGCAATTTTTTCCTATAAAATGTTCATCGAAAAATCATTCGTTTTCGAAATACAAATTGTTGAAATTTTTCAAAACATGGTTGGATTTTGTCACGAGTTTTTATCAATTTTAGTTTTTTTTATCAGAAATTTTATAGGTAAAAGTTGTTTATTTTGTTTTTGTAATATTCACAGCAACATCGATATAGAAATTTGTAAATATCTCGAAAACGATCACCTTCAGCGTTGTTCGAGAACTGTACTTTTTTTACCTGGAACTCGGTGTGGGAATTAGGTGTTTCCATGGAAAGTACCAAAAGTTCACTATCATGAAAGTTAGGGCAATTTGAAATAAATAATGACAGCGTACGCAGCGCTCTCTAGATGAAAATCAATACGAAATTATGATTTCCCACGTCAAAAAAACCCGGGAACCAAATTTCGTGCAAATGACTTATTTTTTGAAAAAATTATTTTTGAAAAACGAACAAAAAAAAATCAATTTCAACACCCTGTATCTCCGAAACGAAGCATTTCCAGACACAAGTTTATATATACTTTTTTCTTACAATTGTCTAAGGAATACGTTACTTGAATAATTTAACGTACTTATGTTACACTCTATATAAACTGGTCATATATGTTTCAGTCTTAAACAAACAACTCATGCAATACAATTTGTAATACGACTATTAGCTGTTTGAAGTAAAAAGAAAATAGTGATTTCTGTAAAATGTGATGTCCTTAGGATAACTGAAATTGATTTATTCTCACAGTTTATTTTTGAAAGAAACGTCACTGGAGGATCTGCACATCAAAATAAATTGCTATTTTTCTCTTTTTTGCACAATGAAACATACTGATATATTTTTTTGTTTTTTTTTGAAAATATTCTATTATTATATGTAAATGAAAAACGAGGTAGCATAAACGTTTTCTTGACCACTCCAAGGACTAGCTTATTTTTTAACACGCTATGAGGACAAGACCTAACATCATAACCAGAGATTCCAAATCAATACATGGTAGAATAAAATAATAGTAGATAGTCGAGAAAATGTCTCTGGATATGTTGTGAATGCACAAGGGCGTAGAGTGATCACCAATGATTTTGAATAGAAAATCACTGAATTCGGAGTTTCAAGTGAAAACTGAACAAAAATTCTTAGAATAAAATCGAAATTCAACAAGATTATTACCGTTTTATTTCAACTTCAATCTTGAATTATTTTCAAATTGCGACTTCAAACTTAAAATATTGTTGAATCTTTACCTCACTTTGAATTCGGAATTTCGAATTTTTTTTTTCAGATTTGTGGCCCTTCTATGCTTTTGTATAAATGAAGTGTTCATGCTGAAAAATAATTTCATAAAATTCGTTCCATTTCAATGAAGTGATATCAATGTTTGAAATAATTGTAAACAATAATTTTTGTAGAATAATTTTATTCTTTGTATACATCTCCTTAATGTGATCACTCCAAGGACTAACTTATTTTTTAACACGTAATGAGGACAAGGCCTAACATCATAACCAGCGATTCCAAATCAGTAATGATAGATTATTGGTAATTTTTTTATAAGCGTGGAATTTCTACATTATTTGAAGAACTTCTGCAAATATGGAAATTATTTGTCCATAAATACTAAATACATTACTATACTTATACCTCATTATCTCAATTTCATAATCGTCTAATCATGCATACTTTTTTCATCAGAATGTCTTATAATAACTGTGTTCATAATGGCCATATCCCGTGAAACCAGATATACTTAAAAGTTACAAAGTATTTCGTATGGTTGATCTCCTCTACTCGTATAGCAAGTAATTTGCAGATTCAGGTTCGTCGGATAGAGATGCAATTAATTTTACATAATCCAAAACGAATAAGATTGTGAAATGAAATCTATAATAATATAATCCCTTTAATTTTAAATGAACCTATACGAGCCTAAATATACTCGTATTTTGATATATATTTTGAAATATTACTGCAATTGATAGGTTCGGTTTTAGCTGTATGTTCTCGCCTTTCTTTTATTTTTAGTTAAGGACAG
>WOGL01000695.1:0-13557 GCA_015342145.1 Leptinotarsa rubiginosa
AGTTGAATAACTTTTTTAGAGATCAATTGCCCTAACACCAAACTGATATTTTTGCACTCGACGCGCGTTTCGCCAACAAAGTTAGCATCCTCAGGATGCTAACTTCAATTTATGTAGGGATTCTGACAGTTATACCAATACACCAGGAAAAGTGAAAATTTTATGATGGCTTCACTGGAAAGCATAATGAAGTTACATTCAGTTATGAGTAAGGATGGAATTCATTGAATTAATGAAATTTTACAACAAATTGTCATCACTACTAATTATTCAATGATGATCATCAAATCAAAATCATTTGAATGTTCATATTTTCTCATTATCCAAAAATTTTATTCATTTTTAATTAGTTCCTCATACCAGCATAATCCTGTCTGAAAGTTTTGTATAGGGAATAAATAAAAAAAATATTTACTCATTTCAGGATGAATTTTAAATTAAACCAAATGTGCGTTATATTTAACTTTATTAATTTATAATTCTTTTATAAAGTTTCATATGAACTGGATAGCTCCTAAATGAATCCAAATCAATAACTTCATTTTACCGTACTAAATTCAAATTTCATAATATTTATATAATAAGTTGTAAAAACTTGAATTGGATTCATTTCGGAAAAAATGTTAGTAATAATAAATATAATAATAATAATAAATAGTGACATGACTCTTTTTAAAAAGATTTTCAAGTACATAATAGATTATGTGTGAGATTTTGAGCATTTTGAGTACGCTCTGTCATGTCATACATGAAAAATTCTAATGATTGAAAGCACGTGAAAGTGATTTCCAGTGCAACAAAATGTTGATCCTCACTTTCCCACATTTTCCCGAAAGAATTTTCAGTTCTTTCACATGCTTTTTTTTAATCATTAGATTATCTTAGACTGGCGAAACCTGTCTTAAGTACGATGGGCATTGTATAATACAATATTGAATTCTGATATATTTAAGAGATACAATGTGAAACTAATGACTTCTCATCAATATATTACTGTATGAAATATAAAACACCAGCAAAATTGACAGTGTAAAAAAAATATTATAATTTCATACATGGATAGAAAGTTTCACGCATTCATTGTCTAATTTACTCATATGTTTTTACAATATCGTATTACAAGTTTAGCAGGTTATAAATATTTTAATTTAAATTATCTACTATTATATAATATTATGTTGATAATTTTATTCATAATTATTTTGTGTAAAATGTAATAAAACTTGACATGCAACGAAGTATGGCTACAATTTTAGAATTGATGAAAACTGATGATATGGGTACTCGCACCTTATCCTCGCTTCATATAGTCAAATGCGGAATATTTATTAATACTGTATATAGATGCATTAAATGATGTTTTCGGCATATGGGCCCATTTTCGAAAGAGCTAATAAATAATACTTCAACAAAACTTCCAATAGAGAAGCTTGACTGAATTAATAGTTAAAACTAGCGAATAAATAAATAAATAATTGAACAGTAACATGGCGATAATGTTGTACAAACTATGTCATGAACTGTGACTAGAATTATTAAGTTTTAAAAATAGAGCAAGCAGTCAAGAGTTCAACCAAATACTTGGTCCCAGCATTCTAATGTTGGGTTGGGTGGATTCATGAACCATAAATGTATTGTCTTCTTTAAATATTTGCACAAATAAATAAACCCAAAAATCTACTCAAGTCATTACTCAGCTATTATCTAAATAAAAATCACAATAACAGTGGAATATTTTTGATGAAAGATGGTCAATGAGTAATATACATATGAAATAATAAAAATAATATATTGTCTATAAAAATAATGTACAATTCCTACCTATCACTTTGCAATACATTATTGTGCAGAGTTCCCGTACAAAAGTACGGTAAAAAAATTCAAGTGACGAATTCCTGAGACAATTTTAAATAAAAAAGTCTATATAAACTTGTGTCCGGAAATGCTTCGTTTCGGAGATACAGGGTGTTGACTTTGAATTTTTTTGCTCGTTTTTTAAAAATAACTTCTGCAAAAAAATAAGTTATCGAAAAATCGTCAGTTTTCGCGATACAAATGAATAAAATTGCAAAAAACTTATGACAAAAATCAACAATGTTTTGAAAAATTGTCAACAAATTGTATCTCGAAGAAGAATCATTTTTTAATAAACATTTTGTAGGAAAAAGTTGTTTATTTTGACGAGATCCACAACATACTGACTTTTTGTAGTGTTCTCAGCAACTTCACTTAGCACCCTAGGAGTTAAGTAAAATGCATCGATGTAGAAAATTGTAAATATTTCGAAAACGATCATCTCCAGCGTTGTTGAGGAAAATTAATTTTTTACTTGGAAATTGTGTGAAAATGAAGTTGTAACATGAAAAGTACCAAAAATTACTGTCAAAAAAGTTGCCCTAACTTTTTTGACAGTAAATTTTTGGTATTTAAATAAATCATGACAGCGTACACAGCGCCAGTGGATGTTACATGAAAATTAATACGAAATTATGATTTCTCACGTCAAAAAACACCGGGTACCAAATTTCATGCAAATAACTTGTTTTTTGCAAAAGTTATTTTTAAAAAATAAAGACAATTTTTTTAAATTTTCTTAATTTTCTTACAGGAATATTTCAACGTACTTATGTTACACCCTGTATTACAAAGAATATTCCTCAATTTCTATAAAAAGTTGAACTTTGGTTTCAAATAGAATTTTGTGAATTTGTTTTCCTGTATACGATATATTTTTCTGAGACAAACTTTTATGTTCTTCAAGATCATCAGTGAAGAGAGAAATTTAATATTTTTCATTCTCCAAATGAGAAAAAGTTTATACGTTCTAAACTGAATTTGACAAGTAAGAATTGCTGGGTGAAATGATTCGTTTGGTATATGAAATGTGTATAAAATTAATACATACAAATAAAATCACTTCTAAAATAAGGTAAAATAAATATCGAGATCATTACTGACTAGATAAAAACTAGAATGCAATATATCTGTGGTTCACAAAACTCTTCCTCAAATATAAGTACTAAGCAGTCTGCAAAACTTAGCAATGCAAGTTTCAGAAACGTTTGCAAATATGAGTACCTCGTAAACAATCAATTTGGCTCATTTTTCACAATGAGTGCCATACACGTTTTTCATATAGGTATAATGACTAGACCTAAAACCCTACTCCTACTCGTAGCTAAGAATAATGATGATGAAATGGGTCGATGCATCAGTGGAACTAGACCGATTGAAAGAAAAGTTAATGATCAATGATTTTTTAAGCGCTTATTGTAGATGTTTTAGCCTCTAAAATTATAAAAAGTATGATTTTTCAAATTGAAGACAGGAACACTTCTTGTCCTCGACAGAAATGGCCTAATATTTGTATAAAACGGTGCATTGAATGGACCCCAATATATTTACATCATGGGATGAGATGGAATACGAGAGACTTGAATGGTCAGAACGAACGTGTTTGGAAATTTTTGGAATGCACTTGTCCAGTAAAGAATCCCTGCAAAATAGATTCATAAATAACCTTTTAGTACATAATACTAGTATTTATTGTTGAAAAGCCTATAACTCACAATCCTGAACGTAGTTATGTGTGATGGCGTCAAAGAAGTGTGTGTTTTATTTTTTTGGACAGGAATATTCTTTCAGAGTTTTCGAAATGTGCTCTTTTTGTTTGCACAGTTCATTCTGACAATCAAAATTCTTCGTACAGCGAGTTAGCGACTCACTATTGGATGCGGACCCGGAAATTCGTACCGCCCCCACACGATGAAGAAACAGTTACACAAATAATTGCAAAAACATACCCTGTATCCTTGAATCACGATCGCTGCGCTTAGACATTACTTTTCTGTTCTTATCTGATTGGGGAGACCACGATTGTGAGATTTTTAGAGGTAGGGAGATGCCGCCCTCCCTGCCGGTCTGGTTAGTACTTGAAAAATATATATTATTTTTACTTCCAGCGCCGAAGGAATGTCATTAGCAAGCGTGGAATGCACTACTACTAAAGAAAAGATAGCGTATATCTGTATAATACAAAGTTTTCACTTGCTCATATAAAAAAGTGCAGTCGAATCAGAAAAGTAGTACTTATTCTTACTACTAGAAACAAGAAATGTACAGTTGCAAGTGAATGAGACATTCGATTTCTTATAAAAAAATAAATCTTTTAAAGGCTGGCAAATATTCAGATTCGTTCCGAATATTTTTGGTAGTATTAGTGATATCGTTATTTAACCGAACAAGTACTAATTTTCTCATACATTATCAAACAATAAAAAATACATTAATGGCAAAAACAATTGCTAGTAAAAACAATTTGAAATAATAAGTACGGTTCCATCTAATGACGAATTCAGTCGTTCTGATAATATTGCACGATAGTATCTCAGCCAATGAAATAAGAAAAATAAATAAAATTTAAATGTATGTCTAAATACATTATATGCAATAAATATTAGTATATGTTCACTAAATATATGTCTTAAGACTAAAATAGTCGATTGCATGATTGGTACTGTTTGTAGTGAACCAATATGTAATTTTTCTTCTTTAGAAATACTTGTTTATTCTTTTTTGTAGTTTCAGAATCACTTTAGTATGACTAAAAAAAGGTTTTTTCTGTAGTGGTTGCAGGTTCCAATGAAGGTAAAATATATTTCTCGCCTTTTTTTTATAATGGTAATCAAGTAACACGGCATTTGATTAAAAAAAAACGATATGTAAATAAATATTGATTGGAATAAATTCCACCAAAATATTGTAGCAAAAAAAGTTCACTAATTTTAGTACCTACTTTTCAATAAACCTAGATAAAAAGTGTTTGTATTTTGAAATTTGATAGACTGCTGAATTGATTCTATTCAATTGATTCTATTTTTGTCAAAATGAGTTTCATATCAATGTTTTCCTAAAAGATTGGCAAAAATATATGAGATTTTGAAAATACTGACTATTTTTAATAACCAACGATTACGCTAAGTCATTTTTCAGTATAAATACTTGTCATTTCATTACTTATATTTTTGAAAAATTACAAGTTTCAGTTGTTCAAATGATGAGAGATATATCAGATATATCCATAGCAAAACAAGTTATTTACTAACTATATATGTGAGAGGTAGTTACACAATATCAACATACTTGATATTTTCTTATGGAAATTAGGGCTAGTCACTGGGGTAATCGTGCAGGGTCGTTAAAATTTTTCGAATTCACATTCAAATTGAAAAAAATGTATATATTTACATGGGAGAAATGACAAAATTGTCCATTTTTGAGTTTATTCTTCTTACTTACCGATAAAAGTTCGAAAGCACCATTCCTACAATTATGCCAAGTGACTGCCATGATTGCTCGACTGTAATATTCAATGGAGAATTATTATTTTTTCAAAGTAATGTAATGAGCATACTGAATTTTTTTTTTATTTTGAATGTACCCATGATTGAAAATACTGAAAATTATAATATCAACGTAATCGTAAACAATTTAGCATCAAAAGACTCTATCAAATTATCAGCGAGATACTGATCCATTTGGTTTATTTTGCCCACCTGATAAAAAATTCGTTGATTTGGTTGCATTTCTGTTTCGACAAAATAAGTTAATTTCAATTTTTTTTCACATTAACATTTAATGATTCCTTCATTTTGAATTATCCAAGTGATACTGATGTGAACACAAAAACTGTTGTAATTCATTTCTTATTAATAATTGAAGTGAAAAGTTTCAAATCTTGGTTGTTTTGCTTTAAACTTTTCTATAGAATGAGTTGGATGTATAGCTTCATTTGAAAAAATACTTTGAACTTTATGATTTATGTGGTCACTCGAAATTACAATTTTGAGAGCACTTGAAATTAAAAATTTCAGAAAGTAAGTAGTTAATGTTATGAAAGTATAAATTTGTGAAGACCTTCAATTAATTTGACACTCTTTCTGCATGCAGAAAGCGACGTCATATTTGAATGAGAGGTATTACTTTATATGGCTCAGGTTGTAATTGATTTGGAAGGACAGAAGTTTTGTTCCTCATGAATCAAAACTGGATTACTATAAAAAAAAATCAAATCAGAGAGAAGAGGAATTTATGCATGATAAACATGCCTGAATAAAATATTCACTGATCTCATGTTGTCGTTTCAAACATATCAACTGTAAGTTATCACCTAATTCTGAATAGAATGAAAAAATCTCTGATAAAATTATCAATCTTAATATAAAGGTGAACATGTTCATAAATAAGTACATACTTCAGTTTTCTTCACTAAAAAGCGTTATTGTTATTATTATTATACTAAAACCGCGAAATCTGGTGGTGTATTAGATACACTTATAGATCCCAAAAGTATCCTCGAATGGGATTCCAGAAGACAAAAATTTCTTTTTTGATATTCTGAAAATCAAATGAGAAATTGCCAATTACTGTTAGGAATAATGATGTTACTACTGAAACAATTATCATTTCGTTGTGAATATATGATTCACAATTTGTAGACAGAATTATTAATATATTATTTATTATAAGGGCAACTTCAGATATATGTATAGCGTTTTGAAACCTTTTAAAAACCTTTTGAAAAATAATAATTTACAATAATTTACCATTTGAATAATTGAATAATCGAGGTAAGCAACTGAAAAATTCGTTATATCCATTTTAGCCAATATTCTAGGCAACAGTGATTCTGAATTTATGCATGCTTTCTTACAAAATTTGGGGATTTTCAAATTATTCTCAAGAACTGATATTTCAACTTTTTCAATGCCATGCCTGATTCCAGTCAGATATTTATATAATATTGTGATATTAAATTATAGCATTTCAGTCAAAACATATAATTGTGGAAATTGTACAATTTAACGCGAATTGAAATAATTCAACAGGATCAAATAATGCAATCGACTTGAGACTAAATTAATTCTAATCATATTAACTAATCTGCAGCCAAGGGCTTGATAATTTGACTAGAGTGGCCCAGCCGAGCGATGCTACCTCCACTCTCTCTCTCCCGGCCTGGGACTTTTTTATTCGTCCGGCAAAGCATAAACTAACTTCTCAACAACTATTTGGCGAAAACGCACAACTTGCATTTTGATATAATAATAACTTACTTACATTTGATAAAATTCATAAATCGCGAACATATTGTTCTAAAATCGATAAAGATGGTTATACCCCACGGTATAAGAACCGATCTTTTTGTTTTTGTTTCACTTTTTCTAACCTAGGTCACTACTTCTACAAATTTACAGATTAATATATAGTTGGTACTTTTTAAGATTATGTTACTTAAGTTTTAGTAGAAATATTATACTATATTTTTGTATAGGTATTGTTAAATAAATATATATAAATATTATGTCATTGGCTCTCTTACAATTTAAAAAATAATGGAGCCCTGACTTGTGTTCTTCGGACGCATTCGAAATAATTTTCAAAATATGAATGTACAGTCTGTCGATCTGAATAAACAATATCAATGACATGAAATTAACAATCATTTGATATGCACTCATTCCACACTTTACCAAATCTCAACATCTATCTTTACTAAGGTCAGTTCGATGGAATTATCAAGTTTGTAGAACATTCCGCTTCTTTTATTTTGAGTCAACACTTTCTAATCTAATCTGAGCTTCTGGGCTTAATACTTCAGAAAGTTTTTCGTGTAATATTTCAGTATCAGATTCAACTTTCACTGGTAATGCTACAAATAGTTTTATTTTTTCCCAATGTGAAGAAGCATAAATGTTCTCCTAACTGAAATTTCACATCATTGTAATAAACCGGAAAATAGAGACAGTTCTAATGAACTTATCGACAAACTTCTGTTCTTCAAATCATATTCCAATATTGAAAAAAGTTGAATAGCACTTGACTTATATTACCACCTCTAACAATTTTCGAGATTTAGGAAAAATCAACGAACTCTTGCCATCACATTTTCAAAATATGAAAAAAAGAGTATTAGGTGAAATTCGGCCGCAAAAATATTTGAACGTTCAACCCAAATAAACAACGTGGAAATAAAAATAGTTAATACATGAATGAGCTATAGAAAACTTCAAATATCATATAAAAATATAAAATTTTCATGAGAAGACCTTTTAATACTAATCGCGGGTTTTCGAATTGTTTCAAAACTGTGAACCAATTTCTGCTAACTCGTTTATAATGAAAAATTGAAAGTGCAAAAACTTTTTAATAGAAAATAGGAATGACGCAATTTGCATTTCATGCTTTCCTACAAAAAATTATCGACAAGGATAATCCCAGATGATGACGACAATAGTGAATCAGAAATGGATTGCTTATTTTTGAAAATAGAGGTATATTAAAACAGTCACTTGAATTGGTTAGAAAATATTTTATTCAAAGTCAATGTTTCTCAAAGAGAAACCTAAACTTTATTTATTTTGATAGAACGATTACGATTCACTGAATTAAGTGGAACCTCACAAATATATTTTTATATCCTCAAATATATTCAGATTCTGAAGATATGGCTTCAATATATTATTTATCAATATTTTTAATTTTTGAAAAATGGAATGGAAAAGTAACAGCTTCATTCATTGAAAATTATAAGCAAATTGTTTGCCTATTTTACGTTCGTATGAATCAAAGTCTAGTCAATAGTGATGAAAACGCAGAGTTGACAAATTGCTCCAAGAACACTTTTTTAATTTCGTTTGATGTCATAATTGAATTGTTGTGACACTGGGAATCGCTAGTTCCAATGTTAATTCGAGCTATTTGTGGGTTTATAACGAAGTATTCTTTATGCCATGCAACTTTTGTTGGGTTTAATCAGTCAGTAACGTGTCGTAAGTATTCATGTATAATGTTGATTTGCCATTTATCACCTACCTAGATTTATGATTCATAAACTTTTTAGATTATGGAGTGTTAAAAAGTAAAAAAAACACCATTTATTATTTAATGATCGGTTACAAATAAATTATTTTTATTTATATATCATCCGCCTCCATTAAGATTAACTTTTGCAAAGTCCACCTTTGTTGTTACAACACTGTTTTTTCTTCCAATACTTCTCAGACGGAAGCTTTTGTTATTGCATTTTCAAACCTGTGATGGTGGGAAGTTGTTTGATTGTTCCTAAATCTGGAAAACTGTCAATGATTATCATCGTGGAAATTAAAAGTTACTACTGTTCACGTTCTCTTAATCTTAGGTATTTGTTTTGGAGAGCAGAAATTCGTCTTTGAATTCGCTACAAAACTGTAGCTAGAGCTCTTTTTCACTAACCATCAGGTACCTCTCTACTAAAATCATCTTCATCATAGCTTGTCAGTCAGTTATAAGCATTCATATTTCGAATGCACCCCTGAAGAACATGTCTCCTAACGAATTAAGACTCCGAGCCTCTGTGACTAGCATTATCATCACAGAACACACCTGGACTAAATTTGGCAACTGAGCAGGCGGTCGCACCACCACCCCTAGAGATTTTTTTATATATCTTATTCGATTACAGTTAAACACACACATATACTTACAACGAATAGAGTAATCTCAAAATAAATACATATTTCACGTAACGAGAAGACAAAACGGCCTGTACAATCAAACACTGATTTGTTATTTAATCACAGCCCATTTGGAATTTCTCGGAGGGGAGAGTACGGTTTGGTGGCGCTACCGAACTGCGTACTTTTTGTTTTTTAAATAAGTTGCACTCATAAGCATTAACGAATACAAGAACTGTTTTTCTCATGGGGATATGTTATTTGTCATTTGATGAAACGGTTACCAATATTGAAAATGGAAAAAGGTGGTTTCTTAGAACAAAAATTCTTAATCACTTGATATCAATCATCATTGGTACAATTAAATATATAGTGGTCTTCTCACAATACATTTAGATTTTGGAATTCCTTCAATAAAAAGGTCTCATTTGTGTTTCATTTAAAGCCATCTTATTTTAGCTCGTCTAGGCTAGTTTTGGAATACCAATAAAATGAATGATAGAAAATATATGAAGTGTGCTGATATAAGAATACAGTCATTTTTATAGCATGTGTTCTAAAATGACGAGTTCTAGAGAACAGAAGAAAAATAAAAAAAATATTGAGCATGGATGAAGTATATTCATGTATGGTAAGCTTTCAATTTGTTTCTAAGTCAACGCTTGAATAATAAATTCCGATTTCCTAAATTCTGCTGCCTCGTCTAGGCTAGTTTTTGAACTACAATAAAACAAATAATAGAAGACATACGAAGTGTACTGAAATAAGAATAATAACCTATATTCTTAAACGACAAGATCTAGAGAAAAAAAGCAAGATTTCAAAAAAATATTGAGCATGTACATTCTAATAGCGTTTTTTTACAAATTTTGGTGACTCGTACTAAGTAATAAAAAGGTAGTCTTATTCTAGAACTCAGTAATAGTTCATTTTATGATCTGTTTGCCAGAAAATAAAACACAAACAACATACAAACTTCAGAATTGTTGGACATTCAATAAATATTTAGTCCGAATAATGGATTTGTATGAAAGGAAACGGATTTTCAGTTTTACGCATGAGAGTATCGAAGAGTATGGAAAGAAGAGTTATATTAATATTGAATTGTTACCACTTTTATAGCCATTGGACCAATAATGATTTTTATTAACATGATCAATATTTCAAGGCAGACAAATTTGAGATTTCCTGAAACTGTTGCATGAGCCAGTGGACGGATAGAAAAATGAGTGCTCAAAAAGTAAACATCCATAGATCACGACTGAACCGTTTTGTAGAAGTTTGGTAACCAATTCCCTTCAACTTATATGAGACAAATCCAGTTGGTTTCGATCAATTGATAATGATTAATTTGAAATATGTACAATAGTCACTTGACGAAATATCCAAACATATTTTTTTCGATTTTTGTTTGCTTATTAGTGGAACTTTTGTGCTCGGAGTACTACCAGGTATGTTTACAAGGTAAAACTAAGTGTTTATATAATATAGTGTATACTAGTGGCGGATGAGTACCCTGATTTGGGGAACCCACAGTTCTGAGGGCCAGGGTTAGTAGGGCCTGCTGGCATCCTTGGGCCTTTTCAGTTGAACTTTAAGACGCTTCATCCCAATTTGGAAGCCGTTCATCGCTTGGATTGCAGCTTGGGCACTTGCCGGGTTGTCAAATGATACAAACCCTGAAATTATTTATACTGAGTTATTATGGATGGAAATTACTACATATATTCAATGGGGGAAAAACAAATTCAATACACTCGGATAATCCATACTACGGTGTATGCTGCCAGTACAATGAATAATTCACAGGATAATTCATAAGTTATAGACTTGAGTTGAAAAATATACTTTTACGAGAGTGATCTAAAAAGTTTCCGACCTAACAAAGATACAAGATATTTTTTTTATTTTTATTTTCAACATAGTCTCTCTTTAACAATACACACTTCTCTCAGTGATGCTCTCATCTCTACAACCTGTCCAAATAGTACTCGGCATTTTCCTCTGCAAAATAATTGTTCACGAAGGTGATTGCCTCTTCACTTAACGAAAATCTCTGTCCTCCGAGCGTAATTTTCAGACGAAGGAACAAAAAGAAGTCGCTTGGGGCTATATCTGGCGGATGGTTTCGCCATGGCAACCGCTGAGGTATGATATGGTGTGTTGTCTTGGTGAAACAGGATTTTTTTTCTGCAAATGTTGTTGTTTTTTCGCAAGTTCTGCTAAGTAATGTCAGCTTGTCTAGTAATGATGTGTAGTATGCTTCTGTAATGATTTTTCTTTGGAATTACTCCATGAAATAACTTCATTGGAATAACTCCATGACTATCCAAAAACAGTTGCCATCACTTATCTAGCGAAAAAACAGTTTTTGCGTTTTTTTGGAGTCAGTTCCCCCTGTTTGGACTATATTTTTGTTTCAGGTGTATAATGGTGTATCCAAATTTCCTCAAATTAACTAATCGCCGCCAAGACTCAGATTTATTGAGCCTAAACTGCGCCATCAGAGCGTTGGAAATGTTCATTCTAACACGTTTTAGGTCTAACGTGAGCAAACACGGCACTCAACGCGCGGACAGCTTTCTCATGCCTAAATGTTGATTTTATATGTGACAAACACGTTCTTTTGACATGGTTATAACCTCTGCTTCAATACGGCGGTCGTCTAGAACTATTTGGTGAACTTTTACTATGTTTTCGTCGGTAGTTGCAGTTTTTGGACGTCCCGAACGTTTATCGTATCCCAAGCTCTTACGGCCAAATTTGAATTCAGCTGCCCATAATTTCACGGTGAATGATGTTGCAGAGTCCCCATACATAGAAATCAACTCATCTTCGATTTGCGTAGGGGTATTGCCTTTCAAAAACAAATATTTAATGACTCAATTTGTCCATTTTCATAAAAACATTCACATCAACTCACTCAAACGACTGTTACATAACAATTGAGCATCCAGAATGGCTGAACCTTTGGTGAGTAACTGTCAATAGATGAACAACGAAATTCACTAGCTTTTATTTACGAGTGCAACTATCTTCATGTTGAGGTCGGAAACTTTTCAAACCACCCTCGTATACATAGATCCAAATCTTTCAATGATATGTCACTTTATCTGCTGCAAAAAACAAAATCAACCTGTAACGATTTACTTATACTTGTAGGTACATGAAGTCACTAATATTATTTCATATAGAGTCATCATTAAACTCAATGAATTCTGAAAGGTTTGAATTTGAAATAAAATGAATATTATATTTTTTTATTACAACATTCTCTGCTATACATCGTGAAGATCAAAGAAGTTTTAGAAGAATTTTGGTTTCCATTTCATTGACAAACTTCAAAAATTGACAGATTTCAAAAGTGTTATTGATAAATTTCAGTTGATAGATTCGAACTTGAAAAGTCACAAAATTGAAAAATTTCCATTGACAAATTTGGAACCTGCCAAGCCTAATTGATTGCAAATCTGAAATTGAATGAGGAAGTATCAAATAAGTATGAAATATGTGACAAATCATTACTTGAAGTTTTGTTTCAATAATTCTGTTTTCGTTCCTCTTTTAACCGGACTAAATATTTTTTTCGTTCTCTTGTTTTTCAAAAAAGTCAGATTATCAAACATTTTTCAAATGGAGAATACTTTTGTTTGGCATACATTATTTATTTTATGTATAGATGATAATTTATTGTCAATAATAAAATAATGGAAAGGAAATTTGGAACAGATACAATTTTTTGATGCTGAACTCGATAATCTATAAACAAAATTTTCCATCTCGTCAAATTCTACCAAATAGAATTTATTACACGCTTTATATTAGTTTCACCTGTATGTATGTTTGATTGTAACTCTCAAGCTCGGGATCTGTGTTGATAGAATTATCGGCATTATTACTTGATCTATTCGCGGGCAGATGGCGCTGTACGTAACCTCCTTGATAGGTTGTTCAAAATAAAATCAAAATAAAAAATGGATTTTAAGAATTATAAGTGTTAGCGAAATTTTGTACTACAGAAGAAATATTTAAATAATGAAATATTTTCAATTACCCGTGATTT
>WOGL01000696.1:0-13552 GCA_015342145.1 Leptinotarsa rubiginosa
CAAGAAACGAGGCAGGCCTTGACACTAGCTCGTCCCAAACATCTCGTGGATGCACTGGCAAGAGCTCTGGAGTTTGAGGCTGTAAAACAATCCTGTAAGGGCCAGAACAAAGTTCAAACTACCGAGGAAGATGGACAGATGCCTGCTGATATTGAGGCCACCATTAGGAAGGTGATAAGAAAGTGTTGCCTGAGAGAAAACAGATAAAATGCTGGAACTGGGAGAAAATTGGGCATGTGCGTAGCAAATGTCTATTGGACCCAATGAAACTCCCTTACTTTGGAGAACGGGGTTCTGAAGCGAGTGTTGGAGTCTAAAGACAGTGGAGAAGATAGGCCAGACAGTGGTACCCAGAAACAGACGACGGGAGGTGCTCAACAAAATCCATGATGGAGTCTCTGGAGGACATCTGGGAGTAACGAAGACCTTCCAGAAAGTAGGACAACGGGTTTACTGTGTTAATTGTCAAGCCGACGTCAAGGACTGGTGCAGAAAACTGTATGTGCTGCCAGTATAACGTGGGCAGTGGGCAGAGAATCAACATCGCCGGCCAGTTCCCAGAGTCCGACCATGGGAGCAAATACATCCTGGTAGGCATGGACTACTTCAGTAAATGGGTAGAAGCCTACGTCCTGTCCAACCAGGAAGCCTTTACCGTCGCTGACGTCCTGATAACGGGATGGAAATACATTGAATGATACTTGTGATCCACTGTTTGGAACCTTTGGTTTGGTGACCTATGTATGTGAATGCAGCCCATTGTCGTGTTGTTTTATCTGTTGGAGTATTTTGATCTTTGTTCTGTATTGTAACGAATTTGAAGCCGCCCCTGACCCATACGCCAGCCAATTCATCGAATAAATACATGACTCACCGCAAAAGAATGCAGTCTGAAACCACCGCGAAAAGTCTAGGCCAGTCCCGAAACGACTATAGAATTCTAGAGCGATTGTTACAGATATATAAAGCTGGCTTCTGGTCCAGAGAGGGAGTTCAATTCAGAAAGCGAATCAAGCAGTTAAACAAGAAATTCAAATGGTGAAGATAAATCAAGTATTAGTTGCTAAGTGTAGAATATAAATTAGTTTGTGATAGTAAAATATTGTTAGAAATACATTGGTTTAAGACATTTAATTCGTTAATTCGTCACAGTATCAAACTACAATAAAGGAAACAGTATGTACCGGTGAGAAAGTTATCGAAGTGCTTGAAAATATGGTAGTCCGTTGGCGGGTGAGGCAANCTGAACTACGACGCTCAATTCATTCGATTTACAGGCGCTGATTTGTGAGGAGAGGAGAGTCGTTTTTGGCAATTTGCTACCAACTTAGACGTAGCTCGGTAGGAGACAAGAGCTTTCAATGCCGCTTGACTGTTCGAGAAAATTTTTTATTGACTTGTGTGTGATGTTAGATTCTACCAATCTTTCCGCACACTATTCAATATCGTAGATTTCCGCTTGAAATACAGTCGCATAGGTCCCTAGCCAGGTTGATTTTTCTGTGATATCTCTGCCCTGAGTTTGCAACTGAAAACACTCGCACCGGAACCGGAAGGTGTTTTCAATCCATATGTGAACCAACAATTATCTGTTCTTGAAGTTTTCTCCTTCCGGAGAATCCAATCAGCATGTAGTTTGAATGAATATTTTCAAATATATTACAGACTTAAAATGCAGGGATACAAAAAGTTTCCTCCGAAAACGCCACGTGAAACTAATGTTTCATATATAAGTATCTATCATACTGTACTAACGATATAAATGAGTTTGTTTTGCTTCAAAAGGTCTGAATTGAAGGTTATACAATACATGAAAAACATCAAATTTCAAGTTATTTATGATTACCGAAACATTACTTCTTTGATTCAACTATTATTATCGTGAAACTGTTCACGCTAATCACATTTTAATTTTTAAATAACATCTGTTTTCATGAATTATCGCTTCGTCAGAGAAAAAAATATAATTGACAATTTTTTCATATTATGTTTACCCCAATCACGAACATTGACATATACTTTTAATGCTTTCCTATTTGTTGAATTGCACTTTATATTATTCAATCATTTACCCACTAATCATGATTATCATACCTTTTGAATTTGACGACTTTATTTCATAAATTTAGTCACTAAACTCTCTTAGTATGTATTTGTGAAAGCTATTTTCCGGGTTTTTTTGGCAAATTGGCAGAGTATTCTCAGCAGATCATTTTCAGTGGGATGGAGTTTTTTTAGGAACAAACGAATGGTACCTCAATGGGCAGTCCATTAAGTTCGGCGATGGCAAAATTTCGAAAAACGGACCTTAGCCCTTTCAATACGGATTTGATTTCATAATGGTTTTTTATTGAAATTTGGCAAAAATGTGTAAAAGTGGGTTAAATAACAAAAAAATGTCGTTATTTATTTTTATTATAAATAGTTTTTTTTTAAAGTATGGGACGCTAGTGTCCCAACAGGGTTTTTTGCTGGGATATATTTGTCCCAACAGTGATTTATTTAAGTATGGTATGGTGTAAAACAATCTAAACACAATGGTAAATTACACATTCTACACAAGAGTTTGGTTCTCTTTTCAATTTTTTTTTGAGAGCAACGATAGCATCTTCTTCTTGTGGGACCGCTTTCAGGTAAATGATCACCTACATTGGTTTGATCCGTCCATGCTTGCGAGTGTCGGCCAACTTTTCTGGTTCTTTTACGTTTGACACCAGTTCTGCCATATGCGATCATTGATTCAGCTAGTTTGACAACATACTGAATAAAGGTAGACTTTTTGTAATTTGTTTCTTTGAATATAATAAAAGAGTTATGAACAGCCATCATAAGAGTTTTGTAATAAACTTTTCGCCACCATTTGGCAGATTTTCTATTGATATCATATAGAGAAGCCATTTGATCGGCATGGTCCACGCCGCCCATGTATTTATTATAAAACTCTATTGCTTCAGGACAGGGAATTTGTGACGTTGATCCGTCTTTCATTTTTCTTGAAACTGATGTTATTACAGGGTTATGACAGTTGGAGATCACAATAAAGTCTTTAGTATCTTGCCATCTAATAGCTAAAGTGCCCTGATTACTACATCTTATTTGGGATTCCCCTCTTTCTAGCTTTCCTTCAAATTTCGGAACATCTTTGCGACTTTTCATGCAAGTGCCCACTGCAGCAAATTCAATGTCATTCATCAACTTGACTGATGTAAAAAACCTGTCAAAACAGAGAACTACATTTTTTGTTTGGCAAATTGAAGAGGTCAACTTTTTTACCACCCGTTCACCCAGAGTTCCTTCAGAGTATTCAGTCTCCTTACCACTATATATGTTTAGATCATACACATAGCCTGTCAACGAGTCGCATCTTGTCCATATTTTTATTCCACGTTTTATTGGCTTTAGGGGCATGTATTGTTTCAGAGACGATCTGCCTTTGAATTTTGCCATGGATTCGTCGATACTCTGGAACGTTGAGTCGCTTCTTGCTTGAGGAAATGTCTTTTTGAAGCACGATAAAACTTCATCCATATAGTAGGTCTTTGACGAATTGTCAGGCTTTTCAGGTTCGTTGAAATATAATTTTGATAAAAGTAGTTGACATCTATCCCTAGATATGGCATTTTTTATCGCTTCGTTACCAAGAGATGCATTATTTGACCAATACATGGAAAATGTCGGAACTCTATTATAATGCATAATCAAACAGACACCAGTAACTAGCATAATTTCTCTGGCATTGGTTTTTTCATACTTTTTTTTGTAGATTTTTCAAGAATCTCTAGTCTTTGATTTGTGCAGTGGGCTATATAAAGAAACAAACTTTTTGGAAAGACTTTTAGAAAGCAATCTAATTCCGTACTGCTACGATTTAGACCACACTGGATAATTGGTTTTACTGTAGGCGGTATAGTTTTCCTAGGAACAAAATTGTTGTTAACTGTAGTCCACCAGATATTCCCATTGGGTAGCTGTTGATTATCTTCAGTGTCTGCGGCAGCATTCGGAATCTGTATGTCTTCGTTGTCGTCATCAGAAGAGTCACTTTCACTCTCTTCTGACCCAGATGATGGAGAAAAATTTCTATCTTGCACACTGTCGTCACTACCATATGGCTCGGAGCGATCTGAATCTTCCTCACTCTCTATCTCATCCAAGTTTTCAACAAAGTATGCTAGTTCGTCCTCTGTGAGGGCTTTTCTTCTGGCACTCATGCTGCAATATAAGAAGAGGTTAGGAGTGCATACTAACCTAATGGGATACATATGTCCCAGTATAAGTACCTGTTGGGACATATATAACCCAGAGATAATACATGCGATAAAACACTCTAAACCATTATTTGATTCAAAATTTTGTAAAATTACTTACCTATGCGCTTTGCGTTACCGAATTTCTACAAATCAGCACAAAATAATGGAAATAAACTACAGTAAATGTAAATAATAGTAAGTTGGACGCTAGTTTACATGTAAACAGACTCGCAGAACGTGCTCGACTGGTCGTCGTTTTATTTGCCGAGGTTGCCACATCGCAGGATATTTACGCAACATAAAGCACTGATGTGTCCCAGCGCAAAGTGTTTTCGATATGAGGATCCCGTTTTAGAAATTTATGAACAACTGTTGGGACATATGTGTCCCTACAGGAGTGAAAGGGTTAAAGCAAGCGGTCGTGAAGGCTGCGTTATGTTGATGAGAAGTTTATGGTATGGCAAGATGGTAAGAAGACACTAAACGGTTTTCTATTATATCTGAACTTTCTTGCCCCGAAAATCCAATTTATAATGAAACAAGAAACTCAAAGGACACTAGTCTACTTGGATGTTTTTGAGAACAGACGTGAAGATGGTAAATTGGACCACAGAGTATTTAGGAAATCAACACACACAGACAGGTACCTGAACAAAAACTCTTACCATCAGCCACAACAAAAGAGAGGGGTAATTGAAACGTTGTTTGAGATAGCAAGACGTATCTGTGAGCGTGAGAGTCTTCTTGACAAACTCAATCACATAAAAATGCCTACAAAAGGGTTCAGCGGAGGACCATACGACCCAGTAGAGACAACGCTGAAATAACCCCAGTTAGGCTCGCCAAGGAAAACATTTTTTTCCCCAATTTTGAAAATGGTACGGATTGAGAAAATCTTAGAGGAACACGACGTGAAACCAATGAACATCAATAAAATCTAGCTACCTGTCCTCAATTCTAAACACATATCCAATTAAGAGGAACCAAGTTACGACCACCAATGATAATACCATAAAACCGGAGTCAAATACCAGCATTGTAGTTTCTGCTTTGGAAACACTGGAAACAACAATTCGAGCACTTCGACTATTGCCTTATCGCCTTTAATAATGCCCACCGCAGAAGTAGACGAAACGTCAGATATGAAAACCTGGCGACCACGGCTTGGACACAGTTATCATCGGCCGTGAAAGTTCACATTATGTCAATATGTAGTCCGAAATGAAATTTCTCCATAACTTTTTCTTCTTTGGGCCTTACTATGACAAAAAAGAATTTCATTTTCAGAAAGGTTCTCAAAAGAGAGAAGATTGAACATTTTTTTAGAGGCATATCTCCCTCTACATATTATGAATTAGTCTTTCGCAGTGCCTGTCTATCTGAACGCAATGAACTGAAAAACTATCAAAACGGATTTGCATGGGATTTTCACCTTTGGATGAAGTTATTAATGGGAAATATTTTTTTCATATTTTGTATAGTTCAAGTAAACGATATAATGCAATCTACCTTCCAACAGCTCCTCTCTAATGATATAGTTAGGGTGTTGGTTAGTAAGTGGACTGTAGATTGTGTGGTTTTTGTAGAAACGTATAATATAATTAAATTTGTACAAGATTTCTGGATGGATACATCTAATAGACAAATCGAGTTTTTAACTGTCTTTCATATCATGCGACACAATACAATCACTTTTTTCTCCTCTTTTCACTGGTGACTCTGACCCTTGAAGTGTCGGGTTGCATGGCGGGTATAAAGTGCCATAGGCGTACGGCCAGCGAGTTTTTAGGCGTTAACATTCCCCCACCTTGAATGACTCCCTTAAATACGAGGACATATTTTTGTAAATGCCCTCTTGATTTCTCCATTAACAGTCTTTATGGAAGCAACTCGATTTACATTGTCCTTTCCCGGAAACACTTCGATGATGCGCCCAAGGCGCCATCTCAACGGAGGTAGATTGTCCTCTCGCACCAAAACCATGTCACCTGTTCGTAGCTGATCCTGATGATTTCGCCATTTCACGCGGTGCTGAAGTTCTGCAACGTACTCCTTGCTCCAGCGATCCCAAAAGTGCTGCCTGAGCTGTTGGAGCTTCTGGTAATAGGATAGTCGATTTTCCGGAACATATCTCAAGTCCAAATCCGGAACGTCAGTCAAGGATTTTCCAATCAGAAAATGGGCAGGTGTTAAAGGATTCAAATCATTGGGATCAGACGATAATGGATAGAGAGGACGTGAATTGAGTACGGACTCAATTTGAACCAGCAAGGAATAAAACTGTTCAAATGTTAAATGTGCATTACCTGCAACCCGCTTTAAATGATGTTTCGTGGATTTTACTCCAGCCTCCCAGAGGCCTCCGAAGTGTGGAGAGTTAGCTGGGATGAAGTGCCATTGAATATTCTCGCGTACATATAACTCGTGAAGAACATCTTTATTTTCTAATAAATAACTTCCCAATTCCTTCAACTCCCTAGTGGCTCCTACGAAACATGTACCATTGTCCGAATAAATATGCCGAGGCTTACCTCGACGTGCAACAAATCTTCTCAAAGTAAGTATAAAGGCTTCGGAAGATAAGTCACTTACTAATTCGAGGTGGACCGCTTTAGTCGCAAAACAAACGAATAAGCTCACATAACATTTTAATAATCTAGATCCGCGACCTTTTTTTTCCTTTATTTGAAAGGGACCAGCGTAGTCCACTCCCACTACGTCAAACACTTGCCCTGGTTCCAAACGATGTTTGGGTAAATTTCCCATAATGGGTTGTACGGAGGGAGCATTGAACCTAAAACATTTCACGCACTGACGTACCGTAGCCCTAGCAATGTTACGCCCTTGTGTTGGCCAGAACCTTTCTCTTATCGAGGCTAATAGATGTTGGGGACCAGCATGCATTAACCGTTCGTGTTCGTAACGAAAGATAAGTTTTGTCAATATATGTTTTGAAGAGATCAGAATTGGATGCTTTTTTGTATATTCGAAGTTAGAATATTCTAAGCGTCCACCAACGCGAATTATGCCTTCAGGATCCATGAATGGGTTTAAACTCAAAATTTTACTATTCGCCCCAATTTGTTTTTCACTCTGGAATCGTTCGTATTCCGCAGGAAAAGCCATTTTCTGAGAAATTTTCACTAGACATTTTTCGGCTTCATTGAGTTCAGATACGGACAATGACCCCCTACACTTGGTTTTGAACCTTAAAATGTAAGCAGTAATTCGTTTCAGTTTAGCCAAATCTGAATAAAGCTCGAATAGAAATGATGAAGTTTCATTTGTTGACATAAAACTCACATTGACCTTTGTACGTAACTCAGGTAAATCTTCTTCAGTTATTCCATTAATTGGCCAGAATTTTTCATACTCATATAGCCATTTTGGCCCGTGCCACCACATCTCCGAATAGCGTAAATTACTAGGCATGATTCCCCTGGATAATAAATCTGCCGGGTTATGCGATGTGGTAACATGACGCCATTCATACGCCTCCGTTAGAGATTGAATTTCACTAACGCGATTTCCTATGAAGGTTTTCAGATTGCTCGACGGCATCTTCAACCATCCTAACACTATGGTTGAATCGCACCAGAAGAGACATCTGGAGAATTTCAACTTTAACGACTTCATCACCTTATCAAACAGACGCGCAAGGACTAAGGCCCCGCAGAGCTCAAGCCGTGGTATTGACATAACCTTCAATGGTGAAACCTTTGATTTCGCGCAAAGTAATCTTACTGCAACGTTCCCATCAGCATCAGCTGTTCGCACATACAAACATCCCCCATAGGCATTATTTGATGCATCTGAAAACCCATGCAATTCAACGGAGGTTGGATTTATGGTCATGACATGGCGCGGTATTTTCAACTCGTTTAGTTGCTGCAATTCATCCCGAAAGTCACACCATGCCCTTTGCATATCATTAGGGACCTTATCATCCCATGACAACCTTTCGCGCCATAAACGTTGCAAATTAATTTTTGAAATGATTGTACAGGGACTCAAAAGACCAAGCGGATCAAATATTTGTGCTGTGTGAGATAAAATGATTCGTTTTGTAATAGGTTTATTGTAGGTGAACTCGTTTATACTATACGTCAAATTGTCTGTTTGACATGACCAAGTTAAACCCAAAGTTTTGGTGTTTTCATTCTCTCCAAACGTGATGACGTCAACAGATTCGTTCGATTTACCTAAATTGTCAAGAATTTTTGGTTCGTTTGAAACCCATTTCCTTAATTCGAAACAACCGGACCTAAGTACCTTTGATACATTTTCTGAAATATATGAGGCATGATCGATACTATCACTTCCTGTCAGAAAGTCATCAACGTAGAAACTATCTCGTATCATTTCTGCTATATCTGGCATTGAATGCTCACATTCATTGGACAGTTCAAAAAGACAACGTATACATAAAAATGGTGCTGCTGCATGACCATATGTAACAGTATTCAAATTATAAATTTTAAGTGACTCTGAAGGAGATTCCCTCCACAGAATTCGTTGTAACGATCTTTGATTCGGTTCTACCAAAACCTGACGGTACATTTTTGCGATGTCTGCCGACACGACATATCTGTATTGACGAAATCTCAATAAAAGCGAAAATAAATCGCTTTGCAATGTACAACCTACCATCTGGATGTCGTTAAGAGAGACTCCAGTAGTAGTCGGTGCAGACGCGTCAAAGACTACTCGTAACTTGGTAGTCATGCTCGACTCGCGAAAAACCCCGTGATGCGGCATGTAATAAGCCACTTCCTTTGAATCCAGCACATCTACCTCAGTCATATGCCCTAAATTCTTATATTCTGTCATGAAATCTACGTACATTTGCTTGTATTCTGGATTTTTCGATAATTTGCGTTCCAATGCAAAAAATCGCCTTTGAGCTTGATCAAAGGATTCCCCCAGCTTCTCAATAGAGTTTTTGAAAGGTAGTGACACCATGAATCTCCCGTTTGCTAAGCGCTTCACGTTTTGTTGGAAGTGATGTTCACAAGTCTTTTCTTCCTTTGACAAAGGCTTACCAATCGGACATTCCTCGATTTCCCAAAACCGAGCCAGTTGTTGCTGGATATCAATATTACTGAAATTACACTTCAGAGTATTTTTCCCTGTATTACGACTGAGTGGACCAGAAATTATCCAACCAACCCAAGTTTTCTGCAATATTGGGCCTTTAGCTCCCAGACTAATTTGACCATTACATAGCAGACTATAAAATAAGTCCGCGCCAATTAAAATGTCTATTTTGTCTGGCTTATAGTATGTTGGATCTGCTAATACGATATTTTTTGGAATATTTATTTCTGTAGTGTCAATCTTAATACCTGGGACATGCCCTGTTATTTCCGGGATAATCAAGCAGGATAAATTTGATTCAAAATTATTCTGAATGGAAAAAATTTGTAAATCACATTTATGAGTGATATTTAATGGATTTTGACTCAAACCTGATACACAAATATTAATTTTTTCCTTTCTCACCCTAAGTTTTTCAGATAATTCTGTAGTCACAAAACTTGACTGCGAACCGGAATCCAAAATTGCTCTAACTACATGGGCGTTTCCCTCTATGTCAAAAACTCTTATTTGAGCTGTCGACAAGAGAACATAATTTTCCGAATGTAAAGCAGCCAAAGTTGTTTGTGTTTCACTTGCATACTCTGAACCTGATGTCTCTTTATGTAATAAACTATTGTGCTTTTTGTTGCATTTTTTACAATGTCCAGATCTGCAATATTTGCTATAATGTCCTCCTTTGAAGCAATTGAGACACAATTTCAAACCTTTTATTTTTTCCCATCGATCTTCTACCGTAAGATTTAGAAACTCCTCACAGTTTGAAAGTATGTGTTCCCTTCCACACAGTGCGCACCGAACATTGCTTGCAAGTAGTCCCTTTACATTTTGTGAACCCCTTTGTTTAAATGGCCCAACAACACCGCCTTTCTGATTTAGAGAATGAGTGTGCTTAAGATTAAGCTCCCGGTTTTTCTCTAAAGTTTCTAACAAATCCGCGCGACCCTTTAGGAATTTTTTAAAATCTGACCAAGTGGGAAGTTCTTTCGCGCATTTATGTTGTTCCCATTCTCGAGCCGTTACATTATCCAATTTTGTAGCAACCAAATGAATAATTAAGGTATCCCAGTGATCAGTGGGTTGTTTGAGTTTCGATAGAGCACTGAGATTTTTCGAAACCCTATCAATTAAATTCCTGATTTCCGCGGAAGATTCTTTTCTAATACATTCCAAGGCAAATAACGACGTAACGTGGTTGTGGACTAACAAACGCATATTGTTATACCTTTCACATAAAGCCTTCCAAGCTAAAGTATAATTATCGCTAGAAAATTCAAGTGTATTCACGACTTCAGCGGCACCTCCCTGTAGAGACGCTCTTAAATAATGAAATTTTTCAATTTCTCCTATAGCATTATTTCCGTTAATCAAACTTTCGAATGTGTCACGAAACTCTAACCATGTGTCGTAGTCGCCACTAAAATTGGGTAGAGATATAATGGGTAATTTTACCGGAACACTAGCTTGACTACCGATATTATTGTTACCTCGATTGTTACTTGCTACGGATCTCTGAGAAACATTGTCGTCATCTGTTTTAGATACAAAACTTCTCGCGATAGCGGTCGAAGAATAAAAACTCGATTCAAAAGATTCTCGTTCTGCGAGCTGTTCATCACTGTTATCGGTAGCATATTCTAATGAACTCTGTATACTATCAAATTCTTCCCATAAAGATTCAATTCTATTGGTTCTTTGTTCTAACTCTATCAAATCAACATCATTTAAAGAGGGTTTATCTTTAATTTGTTCTATGAAATTCTTAAATAATGTTATTTTTGCCTTTAGACCTCCTCTTTTCCTTTTCAAAGAAGTTATTTCCGCCTCATTACTCATTATGCAATATCAATTCTCAACGGTACAACAAATAATTCCTTGCTAATTCAAATATCACCCAAAGTGAAAGAGGAAATAAAGGAATAAAGGACTTACCCTTCTGATCTGTCTATTCAAATCGCCCAGCTCAATTATACAAGGACCTGTACTGAATCTTACGTTCTCGATTGCGGTGGCCCACTGTAAAACTTGCACAATTTATCAACTGTTAACTTTCTCGGCCAATTCAACCACTAATAGATACTTTTCACATACACATCGGCTCGATGGACCAAATGTTGGATAGTAAATGGACTGTAGATTGTGTGGTTTTTATGGAAACGTATAATTAAATTTGTACAAGATTTCTGGATGAATACATCTAATAGACAAATCGAGTTTTAACTGTCTTTCAGATCATGCTACACCACACTCACTGTTTTTCTGCCCTTTTCACTGGTGGCTGTAACCCTTGAAGTGTCGGGTTGCATGGCAGGTATATAGTGCCATAGGCGTGCGGCCAGAGAAGTTTTTTGGCGTTAACAGTGACACTGAAAATATCTACACTACAGAGCATACCTTTTTTTGGAAACTAGTTTTTGACTAATTTTTATAAATAATCATGATCTGCTTCATCCTCATCATCACCAAATCAGTGTGTCACTTATTCCAGTACTTACCAGAGCATGATAATGGCAAAATACCCAGCAGCTCTATATCGCCCTCCCCAGGCAAGTCCTTCCTGTCCCACAGTGAAATATTCAGCCACGGTGAGTATCGGAAATGGTAGTCCTCTTACTAAAGCTTCCTTGAAGCTACTCCCCATTTGGTAAGAGTCTAACCACAGGAATCTTTCGTTAAAATCTATATCAGTCGTCCAATTGTTGCTGGATCCTAAAAATCATCGATTCGTTATTCAATATCATCTTTCCATCACAATATCTCACACTAGCATAAAAAAGACTCTTTGGCATCACATCTGAACTTCTCATTTCAAAATTGCAAAACAAAATAATCCAGTGCCTTTTGTGTATTCTACAGTTTCGGCTTCTGATATGCGAAAATTAATTTCAATTGAATGGGTGGAGTGAAAATAATTCTTCACAATTTACACAACACTAACATCTAATGCTAACACACTATGGCTGGCATCTCCTTGAATGCTTAAAGTTACATTAGTAGGTAGAGATAGGTATCAAGTACTATTCTTATTATTCCCATATTGATTTCAAATTGAGAGCCACCTACAGCTGTTTCAGCCTTTTGGGCATCGTCAGTACCGGGCAGGTAGTCCTCGATTGAAGACAAAATGTGAATAACAAAGAAAAGTACCTGACAAAAATAACTGCGTGAACGCAAGCGAGACATTAGTGGAACCACCTATTGGTGTTCATTTTCATCAAGTACTTTCCTTGGGTATCCACATTTTGTATTCAATCAAGGACCGCCTACCCGGTACTGATGATGCTCAACAAGCCAAATCAGCTGTCTACTGGTGGCTCTTAAATTGAAATCAATATGAGAGGTTTCCGCGGTCAGTGGTATGTTCTCGTTGCGTTCGGGTTAAACCGCGTCGGGAGTTTAGAATTCGCCGTTTCGGCTCCGATTTTGGAGCTATTTTCAAGAATTTGATGTGACTTGACGCCAGGGTCTCAATCTGTCTACTCCCCAGATCGTGACGAGTTCTCACTAAGGTCTCAATCTGCCTACAGAGGTCAGTTCAGTTCTATCTGAATTGTAGGTAGATTGAGACCTTAGTGAGAACTCGTGACGAGGTCTAGGGGCAGATTGAGGCTCGTGACTCCAGACGCAGTTCAACCCGAACTCCACGACAACACATTATATGTCTTCGCATTTGAGCTTGCCTTTTGAGAGGGTAACTCTCAAGTTTTCATCCATAGAAAATATTTTTTCTACACCAGAATGAAAATACTCCTTTTCATCAGGTTTGCATAATCGGAAAATCACTAAACAATTTCAGTTTTCTCCTGATAATGGAGTGGAAAAAGTATTTATTATGTTGTGGAAAAAGTTTTCTCAAATGATTCTACCTAGCATGTTCCGGTTAATTTTTTTTTTATTTTGAAAAGTATACAATTTTCTGGGATTTTTTTTTTTAATTGACGGGTCTAAAAATTTTTTTGGTTAATTTTATTACACACATCTCATTATGAATTTTATCAGATTTTTTTTTTTAATTCACCAAAATAAATCAAATAGGGATTAAATTGAAAGGGGTATAATTTTAGAAGAGAATTATTTTTGGGATAAAACTGTAAGCTTTCTACTTCTTCATCTTTATACAAAAAAATGTAGAAATCTTCCAAATGAAGAAAGCAAGCATTCCAAAATGAACCCTTTACATGTAGTTCATGCAAAAAGTAACTTTC